>JACTOM010000080.1:525131-559961 GCA_015832385.1 Elymnias hypermnestra | reverse complement strand
TTTATGAATAGCCAGATGGTGTCTCAAAGGGCTAGACTGGCAGTGCATGCTGGAGTGTTGGTGCCAACACTTATGTATGGTAGTGAAAGTTGGGTATGGCAGAAGAATCACAAAAGTAAAATAAATGCGGTAGAGATGAGAGCGTTGAAAAGCATGAGTGGATTAAAAGTGAGTGACAGAGTAAGAAAAAGTGTGATAAGAGAACGTTGTAGTAAAAAGGAGGCGTAGTACTTAAAATTGAGAAAGGTGTGTTTAGATGGTTTGGACATGTAGAGAGAATGAATGGAAGGGCCAGGTCAAGAGTACTCTTAACCGACGAACTTGTATGAAAGGTTTAATGAGAATGAATGAAGCGAAGGAGATATGCAAGGATCGTGGCAAGTGGAAGGATGTTGTCTCTGCCTACCCCTATGGGAATGAGGCGTGATGCTATGTATGTATGTATGTACCAAGTCAAAACAAATCGAGCGTAGAAAATCTTAGAGGACTCGGAATTATATATTGTATATAGAAGATTATAAAGCTGAAGTTGATTGAAGAGTTGATTTTATCGAACGGTTTTATTTCAGTAACTACTATGTCGCATTTTAATTTAGTTGATGCGGTAAAAGTTTACAGTAGGTAGGTAGGTAGCATTAACTAAAACTGTTTGCAGTAGATAGGTAGGCTAGCGGGTCGTAGGTCTACGGATCACACAGCACGAGGAGTCTTAAGGGCTCCCGTAGAAGATTAAGCGCTCGCTCCGTGTTGGGTCTAGGAGGAGTAGGAGTAGAAAGAACCCTGGAAGTCGTTTAAGACTTTGTCCAACTAGTTTCAATTACAGAAATATTATAACTTTGGTTAGCTCATTTATTGAAAAAGGTTTCAGATTGTATAATCCCACGTAACAACCAATAAGAACAAAGTATGAAAGAAAAAGCGATGCAAAAACGTTCAAAATTAATCCCTTTTAAGAGCTTTCGTTGCTTGTTCTGCATAAACGGTTAAAGTTACACAATAATTCTGTATTAACAAATTGTTCCTCTTAAGAAATCCTTTAAAAAAGTCTGTAGTAGCCTATGTCTATCTTTTATGCTTGACTCAATATAACCTTTTATATGATAATCAAATTTGTCCTCGCTCTTTTGGCTGCCTTGCTGACGCAATGGATTACACTGGCACAGGTCCTAGGTTCAATTCGTAGCAAGGCAAGTTTAGGAAATCGCGTTTTCTGACTTGTCTGACTCAAAACTGATGGCAGGCTTAGGCCGTGGCTAGTTATCTCACTACCAACAAAGATGTAATCATAAGAGGTACATTATTGTTTAGCAGGCAGCTTGCTTCTATCTTTTTTTTGACTTAATTCTAAGAATGTTATTATTTAACCAGGTCACCGGGCGGCGATTCATGTCAGCTCATGACCCGGAAACGAAGACGTGGGGTCATAGAGAAAAAACGTCGTGACAGAATAAACACCTCGCTGACTGAGCTGAAACGGCTGGTGCCAGCAGCCTGCGAGAAACAGGGCAGCGCTAAACTGGAGAAAGCTGAAATCCTTCAGCTGACAGTCGACCATCTGAAGATGCTGCATGCTAAAGGTAATGTTCATATGTCCAGTCATTACTTTAACCCCTTTTTTTATCACACCGCCCAATCGGAATGTGGAAAACAAGCACTCCGACTAGTCGGGAGTGTGGGACTCACTGTCTAGCAGAATACCCACTAAAACACACCGGGCCCTCGTCATCCTAAAGTGGGACACCAGCGGCTCGCTTGCGCAATCCAATATGGTGTCCCGGATGAAGCCGAATCGAGGTTTAAGTCAGTGGGAGGAGGCCTGCATAGCCGCGCCTTCCGCTCCCAAGCCTTCTGCGATGGATAGCGACATGAGAGTCTCGCAAAAGGAGGCTAACGCTCTCCGCCCTGCTTCGCTGGCGACCATCGCACTTACTATGCAGGCCAGCAAGAGGTCAACTCCAATCAGTGACACCAGAAGATGCCGCTGAGGGCCCCACGCTGGGCATTCTGCCACGGTATGGTGTGACGTGTTTACGGGAGCACCACACTCATGGCAAATAGGCGATTCCTCTCGCACAGCCTCGAAACAGCCGTGTCCGGTGAGCACTTGCACCAGTTTGTATGATAGCGCTCCATGTTTCCGCGATAGCCTGCCCTGCTATAGGTGTCGCAAGATATTCCCTCCACCTCATGATCAGAATTCTTTAACCTAATACTCTAACACTCATGGTAATCAGGCGGTTCTCCTCTAGTCCTCGTGGCTTGTTTAGTTTGATATACACCTGCGAGGACTACCGCCAGAAGCTCCCAAGACACCGTACGATATCCCCAAATCACTCTAACCGCTATCACTCTCTGCACACTTCGCAGGAGAGCTTTACTTACTTTAACCCCTACCCGATAGCACAAGTTCATTGAAAGTGCCGTAATTGAGCTGCATTTATCTTATCTCTGTATTATAGTGAGATGATGCTAAAACATGAAGAGCCTCAGAACCCGGGAACTGTCCTTTGGTTGGCAATATAACTGAATGAGTTGAGGCTGCATTTATCCTGTCATTTCCGTTTCCTTTAAATTAACCAAAATGCCGTTACGCTTTCAGCAAAGCATTATTATTTTTTAGTAACTCTTAAGCGTTTTGTTGCTCACTTTTTGCGAGAACCGTAACGGCATTTTCAACAATTTCAATTGTATTTTATAAATCTACCCGTAACGGTGTAGTCGAAATATTTATTTTCATCATACCTGTTATTTTGAGTGAGAAATAAACTTGTAATTTAGTGCGCATGCAACGAATTTACGACGCATGCGCGCTTGTTTTATATGTCAAGATATTTGCCAATTTAATTGGGCTGCGTCACCAAAGTTTTTATTTTACTCAATTCTTATTACGATTCATTGAAATTTATTTTCTTTAATTTATTGTTATAATTTACATATTTATCGATGTTTCGATCCCGGTCTGATGTAAAATTGTATACGGGGCGAAAGTATGGCTTTGCCACCCGCGTTTTTATCACAAGGTCATACTTTTGGAAATATAGCATTCTCTTACAAACAGATTTAACCGATGTGAAAACATACCAGTTAAAATCTGAGCCATTAATATTAAATCCGCATAGCATTTTCTGTTTTCCATAACAATAACACTTTAAGAGTCATTGGCACCTTTTGATTTATTTTGTTCACTTATCGTGGGCCATACGAATAATCTCTTAGCATATTTTTGTAGAACATTGAACGCTCTACATAAAAGGTTTCTTACAATTTTTCGCTAAGTCTACTAGTTTAAAAGTTATTGGAAGGCAAATATTTCGCACAAATAAAGGCTTTTATCACCTTATCAATATGATATAGCCATTCCCACGCTGTTTCCGGGTACGACAGGTGATGAAACATAACCTTCCTCCATTTTACCTGTTATACTTAAAGAAATAAGGTTCAAAATGAATTAAATTTGAATTAAAAATGTTATCTGGCCTGTAATGGATACTACGGAAATATATTTAAGTGTTTTTAAAACGATTCTTGGGACTACATTGTATTGTTATACAGCTTGTGTTAATCATAAAAACATTTATAAAACAAATTATTCGAATATGCTTAATGGACTTTGACACGTCGAGTCTGTCCGTTAGTAATGAATCTATCACCGGTTTGGAAGGTTAATTCTACTGAAAAGATACCGACAAGAAACTCAATTGTTACTTTTAACAACAATGTTTACATTAATAATATTTTATATGTAAATTGATTGAAATTCGATTCAAATACGACAATTAAAGATATAATATAATGCAAAAATTAGTTCTATCTTCTATAATGTACGACCCATATATTAGATCAAACTTATTGTATATAATAAGGCCTTTAATGTTAAACTTAAACTTTATTTTTAAGAGAAAAAAGTTTCCTTAAGAGATAAATTCAAAGATATATCTTTTGTCGCAATATATATTGAATAACATTCACATTTTAGAGTGAAGAAGCTTCAGAAATCATTTGTCGGGTTGAGCATACCTATTTTTAATAAGATACCCGAATCACTATTGGATTTGCCTCCACATAGTTTAACGAAATATGTTAAAAAAGGCCTTTTACAAAAATTATTTAAGGGACAAAGATGTTTGGACTTGATTCCAGTTGCACATGAAAGCTAAACACATTGAAACGTACAAAAACTGTTTAAAGGAGTAACCGTTGAGTTTCTTGTCGGTTTTTATTCAGTGGAATCAATTTTACGAACCGGTGGCGGATTTGTTACCAATGGACAGAATACTGTTGATTCAAAAGCACCTGATAAATGAAATATGATCTTATTTGATGGTAAGCGATGATAACGTAACGTTTCAATTAGATTTTAAAACAGTAAAACGTAATAACTCACTCACGGAAGTATTTTCAATACAATTATAACTTCCTCCAACATTTCGTTAAAGTCGGTTAAGTTATAAAGCGTAAACCACATAATTTAGACACAATTAAAGCCTAGAATAAAACCCAGATTTCCTTCGGTCATTGACCTTTTGTTAAATTGCTCAAATCAGCTGAGCACGCTCTGCGGTTTGACTTGCGGTCACCCACCGCCGGAAGTGACATTACTTATTAATATTTTAAATATAATGAACCTAAACAACACAGCTCTAAAAAAAACCAACTGAAATATAGAAAAACGACTTTAATAAAAATCTTAAAAACTTTTACGCGCGCTTTTATTAGTCACTTCACTAAATACAACAGTTTATTTATTTACTACATTCTGTACTCCACATATAAATAATAACAAGTCGTCGTCGTCGTCGCTTCAACCGATGGACGTCCACTACTGGACATAAATCTCACGTAATGACCTCCTCAAGGCCCGATCTTGGCGTCCCTCTTTATATCATCGGTCCACCTTGTGGGGGGTCTGCCTATCCAGCACCTTCGACCCCCAACGTCCATCGGTCCTTCGGACTATGTGCCCCGCCCATTGCCTCTTCGGATTCGCGATTCGTAGGACTATGTCCTCGTCACTCATTTCTGATTCGATCACGTAGAGAAACTCAGCATAGCCCTTTCCATTGCACGCTGAGTGACTCTGAGCTTCCGAATGAGGCCCATAGTCAGCGACCACGTCTCAGAACCGTATGTCATCACTGGCAACACGCACTGTCCGAAAACTTTGGTCTTCTGAGGGTTATCGGACGAATATATCTGGCGTAGTTTCCCGAACGCAGCCCAACCGATAATAACAAGTAAAAGGTAAGTAGCAGCCCATTAACGTCCCACTGCTGGGCACAGGCCTTTTCACTCATAGGAGAGAGCCACGCTGCTCCACTGCGGATTGGCAGGCATAGTACACAAGTGCACTCTCTATTCCTTCACTCTCATAGTCCGATGTGACGGGAATTCGACACGACCGAAGAGAGATCAGGCGCATTACCGACGGCTAAACGTGCTCTCCGAGGCACGGGGGTGGATCAGACCGCCAGCTTCCCAACTTCGGGCAAAATTTGATTTTTGAATTGGCCCGACCCGCGACTCGAACCTAGGACCTCATGTCTGTAGTCGAACCTACTAATAAGTATATGTCTAATATAAGAAGGCAGAGTACAATAGGCGGTCTTATCGCTTGATAGCAAACACAACAGTAACGTTTATTACGTATATACGCAAAATTACATTAAACTAATTAATGAATATTAAAAAAACCTAAACTAACTTCATATTTTATTCATAAAATGTATTCAAAAATACATGTTTGAAGTTTAGTGAATTAATAAAAAAAAGTATTTTAACGATGGAAAATTTAAACAAGACATAGATATAGAGATTAGGTAGATTGTAATTGATTTTATTGACTAATTTGAATATGAAATAAGCAGGTTATGTGATACGGAACCGATCACGTTTTCTGTAACTTGTAATTTGGTTATTTGGTGGCGAAAGTGTCGTCAATACTGGCCTAGTTTATCTCAGACAAACCATTTTGCTGTATAAAGCATAATAAAAAAAAACAAACTACGAATTCTAATCTCTTACACAACATCTGGTCCTGGATTACATCCAAACATTCCACCATCTGCCTGAAGAATATCCTTAAATATACAGTCTAATTACCAGAAATCGGGACGAAAAAACTGGGAATCTATTTTTTTATTTATTACTTTTGTACACCACAATATTACAAAATAAAACAGATATACAACTAATACAATACCGTGTACAATAGGCGGTCTTATCGCTTGGTAGCGATCTCTACCAGACAACCTTTGGTAAAGGAGTAGTTGTAGCAGACAGTGGTGGGTGGTGTATAACTATAGACCTACATACAAATAACTACATCCTAATAGGTAGAAGAATATACACAAATAACTATAATAATATATATATCTTGACCCATAAATATACTAATAAATACAGTACATATATATAATAAAAAATAAGTCGTCTATAGCTGCTGCAGATAGTGTTCTTTTAGTAAGTTCTTAAAAATGTGTAGTGATCTTGACTGCCTTATTTTCAGGGTGAGTGAATTCAATAAATTCGTAGCTTGAACTTAAAAAGATTTATGAAAATTTGTTTTACAAATAGGAGTCTTTAGAATAAGCTGACGTGATGATCGTAGTTGCGATTGCTCTCCAAAAAAGTTGAACATATCTTTAAGATACGAAGGCGTTTCGGGTCAAATAGCACACAGTACAGAAGAGAAAGGATATGTGTATCCCGGCGACGGCGTATAGGAAGCCACTTGAGCTTTTGACCAAAGTCAGATATATGGTCATATTTACGTAGGCCAAATATGAACCGAATAGCAAGATTTTAGAATCACCGGTGAAATTGAAAGCTCAGCTCCGCACCGCATTAAAACGTCTCTCTTTTTACCGCATTAAAACGCAACCCAATCAGACCTAAAATCCTATAGGAATTGTGAGACACGCTGGTAAACCAGAATTTCCTCTAAAACCTAACTATACTATCCATATCCTTAAGTAGAGTACCAGAAAATCGGTGGACACAATCTACCCTGGTACTTTGTAACTGGATTTCTTTGGGAAACTTGAGAAGCAGGCAGGATAAGCGTAATTCTACGCTTCCTACCTCCCAATCTCCTGCACCAGAGTAAAGGAGTGTTCACAGCGTCTCATGCGCCTCTCCTTCAGTGAAATAACAGTCTACGATGCCATACAGGTCACCGACAACATATCCAGTTCGCGATCGGTAATAAAAGAAAGGATCATCATAATAGGTGGTGACAGACCTCAGGTGTTATCAAGTGGTACAGTCTAAAATGGTATAAAAACTAATTCGTTTTATATCAAACCACCCTGGATATGGTAAAATGTCAGTGTATTAAGTATTTAAAACCACATTCACCGGTCATAATAGTGTTCCGTGTCCGCCAGGTAGAGGGGACACGCACCTGGCCCTAGAGCAACTGACAAACAGGAAGTGGCCGGTACACTTAGTGATATGTGATCAGTGTTTTTGTCTGCTGTAGGCCTTTTTCAATCTATAGATATTACACAGATTGATAAGACGGAAACAGTAGCCCTGTTTGCCCAATTTAAAAGATATCCAAAAATATACATCTTTTTCTGTGGCTGTTATAAACAACATATTTATTATTTATGCACTGGCTCCGATCGTGTGTTAGAAGTGTGGGACTCCGCGAACAAGCAGCCCTCGCAATACCCACTAAAACCCAACGGAACCCTCTTCATCCATAAATGAAGCACCAGGGGTTCAACTTTCTGACTGAGGATAATTAGGTTAAACAAGCTCCTTTAAACCATCAAGTTTGTCCATTAGTAATGAATCTACCAGCGGTTACATAACAAAAGATTCCGGAAAGAATTTTTTAGGAAGAATTGGTGATTTCACCTTCCAATATCTGAAATCAGCGATTAATTTTTGGTGCTTTTTTTAGTAAAATATATTGTTTTTAACGAGTTCATAAGCAATCCTTTCATAGAAGGGAGATTGTGCCCTCCGAGGGCAGCAGTGAGATTTGAAGGCGCACAGTGTTCCCACGCAACCCCTATTTGCGGAGTTGGGGTCACTCGACATACTAATCTTTGTTTACGGATTTATTGGATGCTTTATTGATTCACCGGTGCCATTTCATTCTTTATTTACACACCAACATTAGCTTGTACCCGATACTTTGATTGCTTAGGATTCCTAATTCTTTGTTTAAGAAACCTTAGGATTTTATAGTAAACTAGCTATTTCCCGCGATAACTTTGAAATTATTTTACTGAAATTATAAAAAATTATTTATTTTACAAGACAGCTTATTATTATTATTATTTCACTTTTACACTCACGCCCGTTTACGAAAGAATATAAATATTTATTATTAAATATAAATAAAAGTATGATAATTACTTTTATACCAAAATATATACCTACATGCAAAATTACATAACTAAATATAACGGGCGGCGGATACACCCCGGCAGGGAGACCAGACGGCCGGGGGTCAGGATCCAGATCCAGATATTTACGTTTTTTCTCTGTCTCAGCTCGCACGAGATTCTCGTCATACGGGATCGTGATATCCACTAAAAACACCCGAGACTGTGCCCGGTCCATTATCACGATATCAGGCTTGTTGGCCAGTATGGTCCTGTCCGTGATAATGGACCGGTCCCAATAGAGTCGGACACCGTCGCGTTCGAGTACTGGCACCGGCTGGTACCTATAATACGGCAGTCTCTCATCAAGAAGACCGTACATCAGGGCGAGGTCATGATGAAGGATTTTGGCCGCTTGATTGTGTCTGTGGAGATACTTATTATTATTGAACTGAAGCAATTATATATTCAAAAACTATTTAAACTTTACTTAATAAAGTTACGTAATCATAATATATTTAAGCGTTGTTAATTTGATGGGTCATTTTTTTAATAGTACAGGAAGCTATATATTTCGTGGATTTGCCAGAGACTCTGGAAGATCTCAATGCAATGCTCGATGACCTCAGCAGAGCTTCTCGACAGGTGGGCCTGAAAATGAACATGGATAATAAGACGAATGTTATGTCCAATATCCATGTTCCGCTCCACCCAGTCATCGTTGAGAACTCTACACTCGAAATTGTTGAGGATTACACATACCTGGGACACATAGTCCATCTAGGTAGGTCCAATTTCAAGATAGAGCTCAACCGCCGAATCCAACTTGGTTGGGCAGCGTTCAGGAATTTCCAGAAGACGTTTTCGTCCAATATCCCTCAGTGCCTAAAGACTAAAAATAGAATTAGTACAAGAATTAGTATAGTAAAAATGAAATTATCTTTGAAACACTTGTCTTACAAGATTTCGATGTTATACTAGAGTCTCTATATGTATTCAATGTCATTGCCTCATTGGTCTAGTGGTTAGCATGTTCGACATGAGGTCCTGGGTTCGAGTCCCGGATCGGGCCAATTCAAAAATGGATATTGAGTTTTCTATTAAGATTTTCTCAATATTAGCCCGAAGTTGGGAAGTCGGCGGTGTGATCCACCCCCGTGCCTCGGAGAGCACGTTAAGCCGTCGGTCCTGCGCCTGATCTCTCTCCGGTTGTGTCGAATTACCGTCACATCGGGCTATGAGAGTGAAGGAATAGAGAGTACACTTGTGTACTATGCCTGCCAATCCGCAGTGGAGCAGCGTGGTGGGTTTATGCTCTAAAAACCCTCTCTCATATGAGTGAGGAGGCCTGTGCCCAGCAGTGAGACGTTAATGGGCTGCTACTTACTTTACTTACTTATATCGTCATCATTTTTGATTTGACGATTCCAAAATGTTTGCCAACTCTAATGTTATAAAGAAATTAGATTTTGATGTAGACATATTAAGAATTGCAATACACAAATGATCCCATCAGATGTCATCCAGTAAACTACGAATCTACATTCACATCCGCCTATCAAGCCCTTTGTGCCCAATGACGACCGGAAACACGACTACTCCCAACCGAAAAGGGTTGTTCAACACCTGTAAATAAAAAAAAATCTAGAAAAAATATCACCACTTTAACTTGAACAACCCATTTCTTAAAAAGACTAGTTAGCTTCCTGTACCATTAAAAAAATCATCCAACAAATTAACAACGCTTAAATATATTATGATTACGTAACTTTATTATAATAAAGTTTAAATAGTTTTTGAATATAGAATTGCGTCAGTTTACGTAGTAACGTAAGCTGTATTGTAAAATTAATACATTTTTAGAAATAATTTCATTTAAAAAAAATCACATTATAATACAAAATAATAAGAAAAAGAAAGACGACAATCCAAACAACTTTAATATAATTTACATGATTACATAACTTTATTATAATAAAGTTACGTAATTCTTTATTTTAATAAATTTAAATTTGGAATTTGTTAAATAAGATTTGTTTACACAACTTTATTGTAATAAAGTTATGTAAATTATATTAAAATTGTTTGGATTATCTTCTATTGTTTTTTATTATTTTGTATTATAATATGATTCTTTTTAATAAACTGACGTAATTTATTAAACAAATTTAAGTTCAATGCAGGAATTGTAATATGAAATAATACATTATGAAGAACGTAAATACGTAATCAATTACGTAACTTTATTATAATAAATTTGAGTAATTTTAAATGACATAAAAATTGGTTAATACATTTATACTGTCATGGCTTTTAAATCGATTGAAAACTTTATCTTGGAATATAGCATATTTATGGATAAATATTGAGTTTTCTATTAAGATTGTCTTAATATTTGTCCGAAATTGGGAAGTTGGCGATGTGATCCACCCCCGTGCCTCGGAGTACACGTTAAGCCGTCGGTCCTGCGCCTGATCTCTCTCCGGTCGTATCGGATTATCGTCACATTGGACTATGAGAATGAAGGAATAGAGAGTGCACTTGTGTACTATGCTGCCAATCCGCAGTGGAGCAGCATGGTGGGTCTATGCTCTAAAAACCCTCTCTCATATCAGTGAGGAGGCCTGTGCCCAACAGTGGGACGTTAATGGGTTGCTACTTACTTTTACATTGAAAGTGCTTTAGAAAAAACACATTGTATTAAAAAATCTTCACAATTATTTTGTATAAACTGTCGTTAAATAAGTATTTCTTATATTTGTCCTTCACGTACCCCACCGTTTGAATGGAGTGGTTTGCCCCGTTGGCCCACTGACTGGTACTTTTAACAACCCCTCTGCGTAATCTTATTCAATACTAATCGTTGCCCGCGACTTCATTTGCTTAATATTTGTGTTTATGACCAAGAGATACCTACTTTTGTAACTGTTGCAAGCTCGTTCGTAACCATGACTGTAGTTTTAATATATTTAAAGACGGTGAAGACATTGTCTCTCAGCTTAGATTGTATCATCACTTACCATTAAGTGAGATTAAACTCAAGCTCTTTCGTGTCCACAATAAGAGTTTAAGAGGCTTTTAGAGCGGCATAAAATCTAGCTCACAAGGTTCAAGGCTCTACACCTTGTGAGCTAGATTGTATGCCGCTGTTTTATTTTTTATTGTCGTTATGGAAAGAGCGACCAAGTTTTCTTATGTCTGTCTATTTCGGTTAATCGGCTGTAATGATTTTGATAGCGCTTTCACTGGCAGATAGCTGATTTGCAAGGAGTAACTATCCTTTTCGAAAAAAAGGCAGTCTAATATCTATTAGGCACAGGCCTCTCGCTCCGAGGAACGAGGGTTTTTAGAGCATAGACCCACCACGCTGCTCGACTGCGGATTGGCAGGCATAGTACACAAGTGTACTCTCAAAATCCGATGTGACGGGAATCCGACACTCGTGGAGAGAGATCAGGCGCAGGACCGACGGCTTAATGTGCTCTCCGAGGCACGGGGGTGGATCACACCGCCAAGTTCCTAACTTCGGGCAAATATTGAGAAAATCTTAATAGAAAACTCAATATCAATTTTGAATTGGCCCGACCCGGAACTCGAACCCAGGACCTCATGTCTGTAGTCGAACATGCTAACCACTAGACCAATGAGGCAGCTATCTATTTAGTAGGATCTATTTAGTAACATAAATTATTGTCGTTATGGTAACAGTGACAAAGTTTTTGTATGTCTGTTTGTTAAGGCTAATCTCAGAAACAGCTGGACCGATTTTAACGTGACTTTGAAACTTTGATAGCCAATGTTACTAAGAGTACTTTTCTTCGGGATAAAGGCATCTGCAATTACCCAGATAATCGCTGGAAATATCTAGTGTATCTTAAAAATTTGCTAAAATAATGAATGTGCAGACATACTGACAGATTTGTTTAATAGTTGTACTGGATAGCGGATTCCCTTATTAAACTTTTGCCCCACGGAAGTTCACCGGAAACAAGGGGTTCCCGTTAACTACCCTCCCTTTCGCACATGCCTACAAAGACACCCGTCTCTGTCTACTTGTTGCGTAAGAAATTCGTAAGGGCTGCATTGAAAAGGGCTTTCATGTTTTCTGTTTCTTTGTAAGTGCTTTTATATGCATCAAACGCATCTGCACCAGGAACAAGTTATTTTTACCTTTAAAGATAACCTTTGTGCCCTCGTTATTTGCACCTGGGGGGTCAGAGAGACACCCTTCACAGCGAAATGATTACGTCTGCATCATTATAATTCTATCATGAATTGGACTGGATTCAGGACTGGTGGAAGGCTTCGGCGGTGTCTAGTTATTAGCAAATGGCAAGCTGCTAAGGTAATAATCAAGCGTCGTAATGGAACGTGACTTTATTGCTTGATGATACGCCTTTTCTGGTAGGAAGGTAACTAGCCACGGCCGCAGTTTACCAGTCAAGATCCAGACAAATTAAACACTACGATTTCCTAAATTTCTCCTTTTGGGAATCCAATCCAGTTTTTGTAAGTAATGTCACTCTTGTCATGCAACTAACATTTGTATCTTCTTTCCAGGTCTGGATACATATGCTTATGATCCTCAAAGATACGCGATGGACTACCACAGCATCGGCTTCCGAGAATGCGCAGCTGAAGTTGCAAGATACCTCGTCAGTTGCGAAGGTCTTGACATCCAGGATCCCCTTCGCCTACGCCTCATGAGCCACCTCCAGTGTTTCGCTGCACAGAGGGAACTGGCTGCCAAATCCAACTGGGGCTATCCTCAGTATCCTGCCGTACCTCAACCTCAACACGGTTACACAGAATTAAGGCAGGAGCCCCCGGTTTCCACAGCAGTGAGTGCGGTGGCAGCACCGACAGCAATAGCCGCTCCATTGTCAGCTCCTCCCACGTATTCGCATTATCCCCCGGCGCCCCCAGCACCTCCTGGTCCGTCTGCGCCTCCCGGTCATCCTGCCCCACCTGCCCCCCACTATCCCGCCCCATATCCCCACCATCCACCTCATCATCAGTACTCACAAAACAGTTCGAAACCCTACAGACCTTGGGGAGCCGAATTGGCCTATTAAATTTTGCTCAATATTTTAATTAATTATAAATAAATCCATTTTCGTTAGATTGCCCTTTCAATGACATCTTGAATTTTCTATGTGTTATTACCCTCTCTGACTGTATCATCACTTACCTGCAAATACGTTATGCATTGCAAAATATCTGCTATTTTTTGTCTTCTTAACATACCAATCCTTTCTTCTAACTGTCAATGGATTTATTTATAACTTCTAATACGAAAAATATGTACATTGTTGTCGATCTCAAGAGTTTAATATAAATAAAAAGGAAAACGGAAAACTTATATTTGAAGACTGTTAAAATTAGATATTTAATATTTAACGAGTTGTGTGATTAATATAGTATATGAATTAGTTTATATAAAATCTAGATGTATTGGGACCAAAAACCAAGCTTTAATGTTAGTATTTACGTAAAACATAGAAATTCTTCGTGGCTATGTAATTATAGAGTTTGAAACCAATTTGTGATTAATAACAGACGTCACCATTAACACTTTGACTGCCACGGGGGGTCAACATGACCGACACTAGCACTATATTTGAATCTCCCGGATCTCTCGTATGAGACAACCAACCCCAATCTCGTATAAAATAACTAATCTCAAATACCTATGGAACATAATATACACAGGTAGTTGTGATCGGTCCTAAAGACCCAAATATAGTACTAGTTTCGGTTATGTTGACCCCCGTCGGCAGTGAAAGTGTTAATGTAATTTGTGATTTGCACACGGTTGTGAAAAAATAGATTTATTTGTGTATATTTAGTATAGGTTTTAAATTAAAGACATGGTAACTATTACAAGTTACGAAAGCAATACCAACAATGGAAGAAACATCAATGGCGCCATTTCTAAAATGGATGAAATAGTAATGGCGTCGTTTTTTAACTCGTAAAATAATAATGGCGTTAATTTATACACTGAACGAAACATTAACAACGGAATTTTATGATTTTGACGTAATTTTATAAAATTGATGATACAATAATAGCGCCACTTTAGAAAACGGACAAATAGATAATGGCGCCATTTCGCAACATGGAAGAATCGCGCCATTTTATAAAATATAGTTATTAAGGTTAAGGTGCAACCAAAGCAGTGTTCCTAATTGTCTGTTTTAGGGCCAAATTGGTGACATTTGACGGCGATATACTAATTTATATGTCGGAGAATAAGAGAGAACGGAGAAGCAATAAGCAGAGGGGCGTAGGGTTCTCCACCGACATCGTGATTAATTTAATTTCTTATTCTGTGGGCGTTCGTGGGTAATGTTAGTGCAATCAAACACTTTGTTAATTAACTCGGGTTATAATGTTCAATCACTTAATGTTCCCGATATCAATTTACACAAACTCATTAACATTAATAGCCAGGAACGCGTCAGTTTCAAAAGTCGACCACTCCGGCCGACCGCCACTCGAGGACTGCCGAGAGACGCGCCGAACTGCCACTTATTGACTCTGCTCCAGCACAGATGGCGCCAGCGTTCCACAGACTCTTGCACTCCGATATATATATAAATCAATTTCATTTTTTCAATACATACATATCTGTATAATAAGTAATAAACGAAAGTGCATCACAACGATGTAACTTGGTGTATATATTTTTGTATATATATAAATCGATTGATGGAGAGAGAAATTAAATTATTTTTTTAATATTTATATCACGCTTTTATTTACACCTTCATTATATATTGATGGAGCTCAGTCAGTGATTATTTTTTATAGCCTCAGTAAGCAAACGAGCTTGCGGGTCACCTGATGTTGAGTGATTACCGCGTCCGTGGACACCTGCAGCACCATAGGGACCACTGATGTGTTGCCGACCTAATAACAAGGAGTTTAATTGCCACTTAAACGTCTCTAAGTTATAACCTTGCGGAAACACCCTGACTGGGAGTTCGTTCCACATCTTGCACGTGCACGGGAAGAAGGATCGACGAAATCGAACTGTGCCTGAAGGCCACGTATTAAGGGTGTGTGGATGGATGGATTGCTTGTAATTGGAGTTAACGGGAGAACTATCGAGTGATAAATATTTAGTATTTAAACAAAAGAAGTCATTCACCATTCGGTGAACCTGACACATCGGTTCCTTAATAAATTCCTCGTTAGAAACACTGACAATCTATTAATTCTAACATTTCTGTGCCCGTAGACAAGTCACTTTCGAAGATTGCTAACGCTTAAAAAATGTATGGGAATGACGTTTCATTTTTCGATAAGTTTCGATATGAGACGTCATTCCCATACATTTTTTAAGCGTTAGCAATCTTCGAAAGTGACTTGTCTACGGGCCCTGAACATCAACGAAATTGCATTTGCATTTGATGACTTAATTTACTACGATTGCTATATGCGGTGTTAGGAAACGCTCTCAAAAACGAAGACAAACGTTAGTACTATGGGCGGTACATAGTCAGACGAACCGATGACGTTAAAGGCCGAAGGTGCTGGAATGGCGACCCCGAACCTGGCGGAGCAGTGTGGACGATGACATAAAGAGGGTCGCCGGTAGCTGCTGGATCCAGGCGGCGTAAGATTGGACACAGTGGGCATCATTAGGTGAGACCTTTGGTCCATCGGTTGAAGTAAGATTGAGTTTTCTATAAAAATTTTCTTAGTATTAGCCCTGTATTGTGTAGTTGGCGGTGAGCTTCACATCCGTGCCTTGCAGAGCACGTTAAGCTGTCGGTGATGATCTCTGTCCGCGAGTGTCACATCCCACTATGAGAGTGAAGTAATAAAAAGTGCACTTGTGTAATGTGACTGCCACTCCGTATTGAAACAACGTGGTTTAAAAACTGACGAATGTGTGATGGGGCTTGTGCCCATCAGTGGGGCGTTAATGGTCTGCTATTTACGTTATGACACTTTGTAATGATAACTCATTAAACTAGTAAGATGCAACTTACCTCTCAATGACTTCATAACCCATCTATCAGATCTGACTTTCTTAAATTTGCTTGCCGGAAATTCAACTCGGAACCTCAATGCTGTCAGTAGTCGCCTGTGTAAGTTAATTTAGCTTAACAAAATTATAGGAAAGAATTTAATTAAATTCTGGATTCAGATTAATAGTGGGGGACTTTCACCGGGCCTAGTTACCTTACCAGAAAAGATGTGTCTAGAAAGTTAAATTATCTCTTACTCAGATAGTGCGCTTCCATCTTAAGACTGTTTTATCGCTTACCATCAAGTGTGATCACACCAGCAATAAAAGCAGTATTTTATATGCTTAACCAGTTTTCATTCAAATATTTATACCTATTTTTTACGTTTTTATTTTGTTAATATTTGTTGTTTGTACTTGTTGGTGTCTATTATTTCTTTAAGCCCGCCTCTCACACTGTACTGTATAAAAGATAAGTGTTCGTAACGAACTATTACCCATTAAGCCCTCGTACGCAAACTACGGTTAAAGTGTACGGTTTAAAATAAATTAGCAATATAACATCGCACAGGTGTCGGCGCCGCAATTAAATGACCCCGCAGATGTCACTGCCCCGTAGGGTTGCCACCTCTACGTTATTGCAAAAGGATTTTTTTTCATTTTTGAATAATACTTTTTCAAAGTGACTAGATTTATATCTATACACTGGCGAGAAGTGGAAAGGCAGAAAATAGTTGCTTTAGAGATGCTGGAGAAGAATGCTTGGGGTTTCGTGGACCGAGTTTCGCGCGATACATCGAAAAGTGGAAGTTGCCAGACCGCGTAGGAGACTATCCACCGATGGACCGACTAAATCAATTCTGCACTAGGAGGACTGCTGCACGAATGCAGCAGGATGACCACTACCAGGAAAAGATGGCAAGCGATCGTCATGCCCATAACACTTGCTCTGACAAGAGTGTTAGAAATGAGAAGGGAGGTTTATATGAAATATGTTATAATAAAAATGGAAATCTAAATTGTTTGCAATAATTATTTTTAGACTGACATCTATTTTCTTTGTCCAAAAATAATCACATTAATGTAGTACACCGCTACTTTCTTTATTTCTCTTAGAGCAATTTCGAAGTGGCGTTACCCGGGATTCAAACACGGGTTTTCATAATCTCTAGCAGGATGCTGGTTACCAGACCAATAAGGGAGTTGTTAATAAAAAGGATTGTAGAAAATTACCTACATCTAACGATTCTTACGTGCTGTTAAATTTTATACGAACAAAAATAAAATTTGCTTCCAATTATATCCAAAAGATAGGCACCATAAGTTCTCTTTGTAAAAGTTAAGTGTCTAAATGTTGTTTTAAATTCATCATTGCATTTGTGTTGCGTGAAAAAGTATAAAGTAAACCTTCTGGGCACTTATTTATAGGAGAGATGGTTTTTAGAGCATAGACTAAACGCTGCTTCCTCGGGTTGATTTATTTCACCGAAAAACAAAGTGATAGATTTTTTAAACAACCATATCAGGGGCTTTTTATAAGATTTTAAGCAGCGATTTTTCCGAACGAGTATCCAAACATGTCACCGCCAGAACATCATGGCTCTATACCTGCATACATGGATACGGTTTATGTCCAGCAGTGGGACGGTAATAGGCTGCTACTTAAACGCGTGCCAACCCTGCTCGAGGTCCAACAACTAAATGTATTCCACACATATCGTCCCACTTCACCGATTGTATGGGATATCGCCACCCCTGTGTTTCCCACGAGTGCCGTCTTCGTCGCACTCGTGCAAAGCATATCTCCGTCTCGCTCGTACTTCCGTAGGAAGGCCGAGGGTGCAAAAACGTCATATTTTTTTATGATTCGTGTGCGTGCCGTGTGTCGTTGTGTGCTCTGGCATTTGCAACTTCTTGTATTGCCACTTCCGACTTTGTAAATCACGAAACCACCTGTAGTTTTGCTCCACATCTTTCCATATTTACAAATAACCACACATCTTCCCTGCATATGTAAAAAAATCCAAGTACGAGCCTGTTTGTTCGCGATATACCCAAAATCTACTGAACAGATTTTGATGCAGCTTTTACTAATAGATGGAGAATTATGGGGACTGCTAAGAATAACTCACTATATACATTTCATTTTCATGAAAAAACAGTTTAAGGTTTAAATTTGAGGGGAGCTTCAATAAACTTACTTTTACTGTGATCAAAATTTCGGTTACGTGACGCAGCACACGCTTAAACAAACAGATAAATACATATTTACAATATAGTAATGACTGTGTACACGATGTCCTGTTTGTCCAACAACAATAGTAACGAGATAACATCTGTTTCATGATTCTGAGACGGATATCGCTTCTGATAGAAATATACTGGAAAATGAGCACTTATTGTTGTGGGTTCCTCTCGGAGCAGGGCGCGAAGGAACACTCGTAACTTTAGATTTTAAGCAGTTCTTAAGTACCATCATCATACGTACATTAGAATCAGAATGTGAATTCAATGCCTACTTGAATAAAGATCTTTTTGATTTGGTTTGATTTTAAGTGGTGGCCATTTTTCTGCAGGATCACGGTAATGGTATTTTTTTATCGAGCTCCAAAGAAACGCACCCTTCCAGTCGGAAGTAGGGAACTCGCTAGAATATCCATCTTAATACAACGAATTACCAAAGTCCCTTAAAACCAATGAGAAACCGATCCTTCAGGTGTCGAGTGATGGCGGACATCATTTTCGCACCCACAGTTGGAGATCCCAAAGTTTTATCTCCAATTCCGGGTAAGAGATTTGTTTGCGAGACTTCTGTTTCTCTGGATCTGTTCGTTGACTGATTCAGCACCTCTGGAAGCCCTAGCAGTGGAACCCTGCAACTGAACCTACATTTAAATGTTTGTTTTAATGTAATGCAGCTTAGGTAATCCCAAGTCCATCAACTGCTGCCAACTGGGATGAAAAGCAAAGCTCGCCAGCCGCTGTACTTGTTAAACCGCTAATATCTTCAAAGATATCCAGTTAATGAAATGCTGTTAAGGACAGTTTTGTTTTGTTTTCCACATGTAACACACAACGTATGTAACGTAGTTAATTGGATGCGAAATGATTTTGTAATGTGTAAAAGATAAAAATGGTTACTATGGGTTATCCTTTAGGGATAATTATATACTATTGCGGACTTTTTTGTCTATGTTTCCAAGATGTACAAATCTGTAGTAAATTAATTTGATCTATCTCGTAAGGTTTAGTAAGCGTTCACGGTTTAAAAGTACAAAAATAGGTATTTTTTTCCGCTGGGCAATGCATTTAGGCACGAACCCCGACCTACAGGTCAGGAGTGTGGGACTCGGCGAGGGAGGAGACCTCGCAATACCCACTAAAACCCAGCGGAACCCTCTTCATCCGTAAGTGAGGCACCAGGTGATCAACTTTCGCATTCGTCCCTGGTACCCCAGATGAGTCCAACTGAGGATTCAAGGAGGTGGAAGGAGGCGCGCAAACACGCGCCGCCTAGTACCCTGCCTCCTTCGGCGGTGAGCGGGAGCATCAGCTGCATTCTCCCTTTCTCGCTCATGGGCTTCCTTAAGCGAGACTACGGTCTCGCAGAAGGAGGATACTCCGGCCCACATCCTATCATTGGAGAGCATCGCACCTATAATGCTCCCCAGCGAGAGATCACCGCCAATCATTGCCACCAGGAGGTGACGTTGAGGTCCCCAGGCTGCACACTCTGCCACAGTGTGATGCGTTGAGTCGACTGCTGCACCACACTGTTGGCAAGCGGGTGACTCCTTCCGGCCAATTCGATGCAGGAACTTTCCGAAGCATCTATGCCCGGTCAGAACCTGCACCAATCTATAGGAGAGCGATCCGTGCTCTCTGGAAAGCCATTGTTCCAGATGAGGTCGGATCGCCACCACAATGTTCACGCCCGCTACTGGGGACCCGAGGCACTCCTTCCATTTTTGGACCAGAGCCTGGTCAGCTAGAGTTCTGATCCTCCGACAAAAATAGGTTTGGTACGACATCATATTTTCAGCTTTTCTTTGTTATAATACGTATTTAATATATATGTAATCCTTCCTAATGAATTACTCTATCTATTACTGTAAGCTGCATTAAAATCCATACTTTATTTTAAAAGATCTAAGCGAAAAGACAGTGGAATAGATTTCATCACGTTGAGTATATTTTAAAAGACGTCGAGGGTAAAGGTTGTCTTTGACCTCTGGCATTTTTATTCAATTATAAGTTTTGTATTATTTCTAGCAACGAATTCTCATGATAGGATATTAAAGGTCGAGAGTGGAGCGTTCGCAGTCAAGGATTGTATATGAGAGGCAATCTCCCAATACAAATAACAAGAAAATGGGCGATTGACACAAGATCTCTATGTAATAAAAATATTGGAGAGTTTGTGATTTCTAAAAGCGTTTTTATAAGGTCATATCATCGCAAGGTTCTTCACGTTTGATTGTATATATAAAAATGAATTGCTAAACGTTATTTTCGGTAAAATTTAAGAGCAATTCAAATGTAAAATCAGCCAAATCAGTCAAGCTGGACTGATTATTGAAGTATTCGTTGAAGTAACGTATAAAAGGTGAGCAAATACGAGGAAAATGCTTTTAATATAGTAGAAACTTCTTTAGGTGAAACTTCTTTAGGCTTTGAAGGTAAAATTTTTACGGATGAAACATGTGATAAACGTTACGAAGATGTGCAGCGTTTTTTATGCTAATTCGTTTGAAGGTTACGTAGTTTTAATATTTACAAATAACATTCGTCATTTAATATACTATTTTTCATAAAATTTTAATTTCAAAACAAAATTTAATTAATAATTTCTAATATTGACAAATAAAACGTGGCATTTTTATTTACAACTCGCCGTTTGAGATTTCAATAAATTATTTGATTTAATTTTCGAGACTGTTAATATTACAATGACATTTAAATTCCCCCTAATTAAACTCCCTCTAAATCTCGGAACCACGGCAGATATTTTCGCCCGATACCCCTCAGTGTCTGAAGACAAAGCTCTTCGAACAGTGCGTGTTGCCAGTGATGACCTACGGCTCCGAAACGTGGTCGCTGACTATGGGCTGGTTATTCGAAAGCTCAGAGTCACTCAGCGTGCGATGGAGAGGGCTATGCTCGGAGTTTCTCTACGTGATCATATCAGAAATGAGGAGATCCGTAGCAGAACCAAAATCACCGATATAGCCCTGCGAATCGGGAACCTGAAGTGGCAATGGGCTGGGCACATAGTCTGACGGACCGATGGACATTGAGGCCCGAAGGAGCTGGAGTGGCGATCCCGCACCGGTCGGTGCAGTGTAGGCAGAACCCCAGGCGGCGCAAGATCGGGCCTTGTGGACATCATTACGTGAGACCTATGTCCAGCAGTGGACGTCCATCGGTTGAAGCGACGAAGTCTCGGAAATCTAATGTTGTAGAATTGTACAAATATAAACAAGACTTAAAAATTGGTCTGCCAAAGAAGTTTCACTTCTGACATGTGTACTTTGTGCTGACGCACGTTTAACTTTTGTATTTTTCATTGACAACCAACAATTTTTGATCGCAACTATAATATTTTACGGAATCTCATTTATCATTGAAGTTAAAACATTTTGCAATTATCATTCAGCTTTTTTATTTCTTGATTCTGATGTCACGTGACCTCATGAACAGATCGTAGTGTTCTAGTCGTTCGACGTAGCGTTATCGTACTTAGAAATGCAACTTGCTCGTTTCCAGGTTCAGAATTTAGTATTTTTAGCTGATTTCATTATTTTCACTAATGGCTTTATGTACACGTACGTAGAGCCGTTAAAATTACTAGGGAGAAACGAAAAATTACAATTTAGAAAATATAAGTCCGATTAGTTTTATCAGTGACGCCTCTCGCGATGGACATGCTCACTAAAAACGATTTTCTTCGTATTTATCCGGAATAAGGGACTACAAACAATGAGCATGTATTATATAAAATAAAATAATGTTTAATTCTACTTCCATATAAAGTAAAACGTGTATATCTCTCTTTCTATCTCCACTAACTTATAACTCCCTATCACGGTCCGTTCGCCATACACGATCACACTTTTCGTAACGCTTTCACCAGCTTACTCTCCAAATCAAGTCTGCGTAAAGTACACGTAATTAAATATCCAGTTATTAGCGAATTTACTCAGTTTATTGTTACGAAAAATAAAGGACTGTATATAAAGAAAACACGTCTAAAACTCAACAAAAAACCTTTTTTTTTATTGTCAACGAGATATTTCATGTATAATTAGGTATTTCAAAGTGTGTTACAACAAAAGCACAGACAGTATTTTGTTATTGTAGAATATACAAAGTAAACCTGTAATACCAGTTCGGGATAAGGGATTTGGTTTTGCTGAGCCATTGAGTTCGCTAAACGAGTACAGTTATTGAAATATTCATAATAATGGGGGTTGTTATGTGAAATCCAAGGGAGGCATTGCCAATACCGATGAAAGACAAACGTACATACCTATACGTATGCAGTAATTTTAATATAAGAAATAAAATCAAATTTGTAACGATAAATTGGAGTGAACAAGTTCAAAAATCATTTGTTTATTTCAGCTTACTTTTACTGCTACTTACTTTTTATTTTATTTAAAAGACTGGCGTGAGCGAAGTCAGAAATAGTAAAGAGTAACTACTGAGTTTCCTGCCGGTTTCTTCTCACTAAAATCAACTTTCTTGCCTGGCAGTAAATTTGTTACCAACGGAAATAATTTTTTGAAACTTTAATAAAGAATATTTGATTTGATTTATAGAGAAAATAAAAACAACGAATGATTTCTATATTATATTTATATTTACATTAAAACTTACAATATATTACTACATAATATTTACTTGAGATCAAACATATGAATAGTGTTAAACTAATTATGTAATATCACATTAACTTTGGTAATCCTTTGATTGCTATATATTTAAAACGAATGGGAGACAGGTTATCCTTCTCCTCGTGATTAACACACTCATCTTTATTGGCAATCTAATCAATAAAGGCAGCAAGAAGGAAGTGGAACTACTTAAATAACACCAGAATTAAATGACGTGCATAATCGGCTCTAATCTAGCAATGGAAGCTGTCGATGCTGATCTTAGAATACTTTAATTTCTACTATTTAATTGGGATGAAGACAAGCTACTGCTTGTAGAATTAAGCGGGTTTTGGAAGATCAGGAACCTTTTTCAGTTGGATAAAATAACACCGATATACTAAAAAATTGCCTCATTGGTCTAGTGGTTAGCATGTTCGACTACAGACATGAGGTCCTGGGTTCGAGTCCCGGGTCGGGCCAATTCAAAAATCAATATTGAGTTTTCTATTAAGATTTTCTCAATATTTGCCCGAAGTTGGGAAGTTGGCGGTGTGATCCACCCCCGTGCCTCGGAGAGCACGTTAAGCCGTCGGTCCTGCGCCTGATCTCTCTCCGGTCGTGTTGGATTCCCGTCACATCGGACTATGAGAGTGAAGGAATAGAGAGTACACTTGTGTACTATGCCTGGCAATCCGCAGTGGAGCAGCGTGGTGGGTCTATGCTCTAAAAAACCCTCGCTCCTTGGAGTGACGAGGCCTGTGCCCAGCAGCGGGACGTTAAAGGGCTGCTACTTACTTACTTTTTACTAAAAAACTAATTACAAAGTAATGTCTTCGTCTTATTCAATTACCACGAAGACAAACAGTAGAAAGTTGCACATAACGATATCATGAGGAGTTTGGTAGACGTCCTTGCATCTATTGTCTTGAATAAAACCAACATATGCGAATAATGGGATATTTTGCAGATTGTCACGTCCTTAGGCACGAGAGACATGGACTTGTCCATGTGATATTGATGGGCAAAGTCGCTGGTAAAAAGGGTGTCAGAGAATGAACTATTTCAGATGAAAGTACATTGAACTGAGTGCCAATTTTCCCTAGTCGGAGAGGAACTGAAGAAGAAGATGACAAAAAAATACTTTCAAGTAACGTCTTTCTTTTATCCAATTAAGATGCAAGACACGCAGGAGATGTATATGATGATATTAGAAGTGCGGACGAAGAAGACGACTTTATTGATATAATACGAAAAAAATCATACAAACATGACCAAAAACTTACTTGAAACGATCAATTTGTGCTATTAATTTAGGATAAAAGCGACCAATGTAGGCTGTAGGTTATACATTGAAATCTATTTACTTTAAACCATTAAGATGAACACAAAAGCAAAAACAATACTTGCTAAGCCTAAGACAAGTATACTGAGCAATTAACATAGAAACAAAGATACGAAAATGACTTAAAAGTAATGTGCTTGTCCATTTGCTTCGTATTAAGACAACTAATCCAGGACATAGATGATCTAAGAAAACTAATATGCTAATTATAAATACTAAAAATTCATAAAGTACTAACTAATTCTAGGCTTTCATTTATCACGTTTTGCGCCTTCTCATCTTCTACGTCTGGATCGTAATCAAGAAGAGTGTACTCGGTATGAATGCTGCTGCTGTCCTCGCTGTCATTGACGTTGAAGTAGGTAACAGTGGCATAGCAGACTGGCCTCGTATGAGAAGGACTGCTCCTCGTGGAATTGTAGGCAGAGTCCGATCTATTAGAGGACTGGCAAGACTCGTTGTAACTCTCCAAGCTGTCGTTTTGGGAGTCGTAGCTATCATAGCTGCTGTAGTATGATGTGTTCTCGTAGGACTCTTTCGCGATGCGAACAGGAGGCATTGATGTCCTGCACGAGCAGAAACGTTGGAGGTCAATCTCTGGTGTCGCATCTACTGTACCGCTGTATGAAGTAGAACGGACGAGTGCTGGGGATACTCGATTCCTGGCGCTTTTGTGATTCTTGTTGCGTTTGAAGAGTTTAAATGCCTGTAAACAAAGATATATTCATGTTAGTCATATATCCGATTAAGATACCAATTCTGGTTATGACAAAGATGACGATTCCTATTGCAATAGCAGGCTATAGGCATCCTCATGATATTTTCCTTTAGCGAGTAACATTATTAAAGGATATTTTGATTGTCACAACTGACCCAAGGGAATATTAACAATATTGCACGAAAGCTATCATATTGCGATATGGCGTTATCGGAGAGAAGAGCAGTTTCATTACACATCGCCAGTCATCCGAGTGTGGAGATATCGATGATTGCTTTCCGATATCACACAAATATTAGCTCCTCGTGAACTTTCATAAGTTTAGATTGTAAGAGTAAACCGTTTGTCTTTTCACACAGAAATGCCTTTACGCAATTCCATCAGATTTCAGGTCTGAAACGAAATAAACTAGTGAAATAAACATTTCAGCTAAACGAGGTTTCGTGCAAAACTTATCGTGTCGTTTATTCAAATCAGATACCATTAAATTGTAGAGATACTATTCCCTAACAGAAGTCCTCGGTTTGATTCAACAGTTCAAATTTGTTTCACAGTTGGGCATCAAACTCGCTACAGTTCAGCTGCTCTAAACTGGCTGAAATTATGTTATATCAAGGCTATACTATAGAAACCCAAACTAGCTACTCTGAGTCTCCAAACTGGCTGCAGATTTAGAATCCTAACTAGCTGTAGCTAGGCTTTAAACATGGTACAGTTGGGCTCTAAAGTGACTATATACTATTACACATTAAAAGTACTTCATTGGAGTCCAATCTGATTAAACAGTTGGGTATGTTAGGCCTCAAATTGGAACTACAATTAGGCTTTAAACTGGTTTCAATAAGGCTTCTAACTGGCAATAGTTAAGCTCGAAACTGTTTGATAGATGGAGTACAAACTGGCTACACAGTTGAAAACCAAGCTATGTGTAGTTAGGCTCTAAACTAGTGCTCAGTTAAGTTCCAATCTAGTCTAGTTAGACTTCAAACTGGTAACAGTTAAGCTCCAAATTAGCTACATATATAGGCGATATATACGTTCCAAACTGTTTCATAGTTATGCTTTAAACTGTTTACAATTAAGCTATTAACTGGCAACAATTAAATTTCAAACTCGCTACAGAGTTAGGCTACAAGCTGGCTACAATTAGACCATAAATTAGCTAGACATTTAGACTTCGAATCGGCTACACAGTTAAGCTCAAAACCAACTTATTTAGACTCTTATCTGAATAAACAGATAGACTCTAATGTAGCTGCAGTTAGACTTCAAACTGGCACAACCATCAGGCTTTAAATTGTTTACAATTAAGCTATTAACTGGCAACAGTTAAGTTTCAAATTAACTACAGAGATAGGCTTCAATCTGGCAAGAGTTAGGCTACAGGCTGGCTTTAATTAGGCTTTAAACTAGCTACACATTTAGACTTCGAACTGGCTACACAGTTAGGCTCCAAACCAGCTTTTTTGGCCTCTCATCTGAATAAACAGATAGATTCCAATGTAGCTACAATTAGGCTTCAAACTAGCACTACCATCAGGCTTTAAACTGTTTACAATTATCCTATTAACTGGCCACAGTTAAGTTTCAAACTAGCTACAGAGATAGGCTTCAATCTGGCAAGAGTTAGACTACGAGCTGGCTACAATTAGACTCTAAATACATACATACATAGCATCACGCCTCATTCCCTTCGTGGTAGGCAGAGACAACATCCTTCCACTTGCCACGATCCTTGCATATCTCCTTCGCTTCTTTCATTCTCATTAAACCTTTCATACAAGTTCGTCGGTTTAGAGTACTCTTGACCTGGCCCTTATTCAAAATGTCCTGGATTTGGTCCAGGAACGTTCGCCTAGGTCTTCCCCTTCCAACTTTCGCATTCACTCTTGACTCATAAATCCTTTTTGTCAGTCTCCTTTCATTCATTCTCTCTACATGCCCAAACCATCTAAGCACACCTTTCTCAATTTTAGTCACTACGTCTTCTTTCTCACGACGAGTCTCACGACTCTAAATTAGCTACACAATTAGACTTCAAACTGGCTACACAGTTGAGCTCCAAGCCAGTTGCAGTAAGGTTCAAACTTGCTACTTTAACTACTCAATTTACATTAAACCTCCAAACTAGCTACAGTTCAGCTCGAAAAGGTTATTGATGAGAGAACTGTTTAGGTAAATTAATAAGTGAGCGTGTAAGACGTTTTAATATGTACAATGTTAATTAAACGGGCGCCAATCCGACTGTCCGTACGTCGGCTTATTAAATCGATCGTGACGTCATTAGGCAAGGCATGACGTCATCGACATAAATCTGCGCTACGGTAATTATGCTGAGGTTTTTGATACACATCAATAATGTTTTGGGGACCTTGGATATCTATGACGTGGAATATTTGTTCTCATGACGAAATTTAGAGAATTTTACTTATACTACGCTTAAAAATTAAAAAAAAGGAGACTCAAACTATAGACTTCTTCCAGATGTCAAAAATAATAATAAATTTTGAATCGTCAAATTATATTTGATTTTTCCACGCTCTGATTCTAATATACGTCTGATGATGGTACTCAAAATCGGCTTAAAATCTAAAGTTACGAGGGTTCCTTCGCGCCCTGATCCGAGAAGAACCCACAACAAACTCAGTCGGGTATTTTTTTTTCACCATCATCATTACAATAATATATTAGTTTACTATATTTTAATTAAAATTAGAGCAATTCGTTCACTCCCAGGCGTTTCTATCGTCTAGGTAATCTTGCAACTTATAATACGATTTTTCTATCAACTTTCTTTTAACAAAGACTTTGAATTTATTAATTGACATCTTTAGAACGTCTTGTGGGAGTTTATTATAGAAACGTATACAGTTACCCTTAAATGAGTTATTAATCTTATGTAGGTCCTTATGGAAGGGGGCTTTAGAGATTTCTATATTTATATTATAGAAATCTATACAAAAACTGTAATCAGAAAGCTTGTTTGTGTTGAAACAAGTACGCTTACTAAAAGTTTACAACGAAAAGTCATTCCTTTCGCGAAGTAGACGCTTAATAAGAACGGATTTACCTATAATCCAAACTGCTGCAATACTATTACGATATCTCTAAAACTATATAACGCCTTCGCTTAAAGTTCGGTAAATGTATTTCTATTACAAAGTAGACGGTCACTGTAAACGGGTGCACCGATATTACCAAGGAATCTGCATGTATTTCTAAAAAAAGAACTCAATAACTTATCACAGCTTCTCTAAAACTGTATAACGATTCACTTGCAATTTGGCAAACATCTTACGATGTATACGTGTTATGTGGCAGTTAAACAAACGATTAAAATTACGATTTAAAAGAAACAGAGTAATGAGAAACAGAGTAACAATATTAGAACTAAGAGTGTTGGATATAGAATGTGTGTGTAATTGGGAATGAGGGAGTATTTATATAGGACGATGTGGTAGGGATGAGACGTGGAGGGTGTGAGAGGGTTGTTAACTTAACTAGCTTATTTGTTGTAATGAACCTTATGAGTGAATACTGGTGAATATGGAATGACTAGGTATTTTATATGTATAGGTATATGAGTATTATATAACATACGCTCATTAATAACGGGTTTTGTCGTATCCTCACGACATCAGGTATTATACTAATGTCACAGCGGTAAACATCAAGTCAAATATACATATTTCAAGGCAGTCCTTGTTTCTTTATTCCCCCGGCACAAAGTTACTAAGTTATTCGCTTACGTGTTCCAGTCAAAGTTGCATGTTAATTATGAAACTTTGTCGTGTCAAGGTGTAACATACACGGTTATTTAACAAAGATTATATATTCAAGAAACTTTTAACGTGAGAAAATGATACAATTCTGTTAATTTTGTACGTAATAACTGAATGATAATAACCCAATGGATAGAATAAATATAAAGTTGTAGTGTCTGTTTCAATACCTTTTTTTATTCTCCGCTGGGAAATACATTTGCGCACCCCTGCCACGAGGCAGGGAGTGTGAGACTTACCGGCAAGGCCAGACTACCCACTAAAACCTAGCGACACCCTCCTCACCCTGAATTGGGAGTGTCAGAGGCTCTCTTGCGCTTTCACTCTGACAATCCCGGATGACACTACTGAGGATGTTCAAGGAGGAGACAAGAGGCGTTCGTCAATACGCCTCCTGCCACCCAACCTCCTCCTCCTTAGGGGAGCAGCTTCTCGTGCTCGCTCCATTGCCACCTCCAAAGAAATGACGGCTTCGCTGAATGAGGCAACTGCATTCCATCCTATCTCACTGTCAAGCATGGAGCCCACTATACTTGGCAGTGAGAGATCCGCAGTATCGACAGGAGCACTATACTGATGGCAGATAGAGGACTCTTCTCGTCGTGCTATGTGATGCAAGTAAATTCCGAAACATCCATGTCAGGTCAGTACTTGCACCAGCCTAAAGGTAAGCGATCCGTGCGGCCTAGCTAACCATTGTTCGAGGCGAGGTAGAATCGCCTCCACCGTGACCACACCAGCACTTGGAGACTCGTGATGTTCCTTCCAAGCTTGAATCAAGACCCTGTCGGCAAGGGCTCTGACTCTTTAAGCCTCGTCAATTTCGAGACGGTCACCTCCAGACCTTACGGCGACCCTGTACTGACCCTGTACTGTTTCCGGAAATAAAATTTCCTAAATTCATCCTTGCAGGGATCGAACCCGGGACCTATGCTAGTACTCGCACCACTACTATTTTTAAATTGGAGTTCCGCAAAAAATTAAATTTTTATCGTGACGCTACCCTCAAAACTATTCACCCGATTCATTTATGTATGGCATAAATATTTATTTTCGCAATGTAAACTCTCACTGAGAACGGATTTTCTATTTCCACGGGATCTATGATACGGGATATGCGAACAAAACCACGAGGAACAACTGGCTCAGCTAATAATACAAAGTTTAACCGTATCGGATATTACAAGAAAAAGTTTCCTATAAAATCTACCCCTTCCCTCTCCCCACCCCTTGAGGTTTTTGGCGACAAAATTTTGCTAATTCCTCCATCTATTTCTATACGAAAATTCATCATAATTGATTCAGCGATTTAGGAATAAACGTGTTTGTTACACACAAATTCACTTTCGCATTTATAAAAGAAAGAAGACCTTGCTCCATTTAACGTATTGACGTAAGCCGAGTGATATTTCAGAAAACCTATTTCATGATAGCATTATAATGACTTCTAACATCTCTATTACGTATAAGGACTTTTATTTAGCTTTTCCTGGAGCTGTCGCCCACGTAATTCAAGATGCGGTAGAGATATGGGTGAATTCATTATTTATCCGATCAAATTCACCTGAAGACACAAAAAGTTCAACAAAATCGGTCCAACCGTTGAGGTGTCAAGTGACATAAATCATAGGATAACTAACATATCCGTTATTTGCTACTTTACTGATAAAATAACAGGTAACGAAAATAACAGCAATCCAAAACAGCGTTATTACTGTTATGAATCTGTGAACTTTGTAGTTAGTCTATGATTAGATCTATCGCTACCCAATCGCAGCTTCGGCGCGGGGGGGGGGGGATAGACGCCACAATGGGTGGGAAAAAAACCACGTGAATAACAATATTGGATAAAGGATAAATAATTGAATTACCGAAAGAATAACAACTCTATACCCGACGTGAAAGGACATTACAATTACGTTACTCTCTACATTTTACAATGAAGTGTCTGAATATTACAATGGCTTAATGTAATAAAGAAATTATTAAACAAGTTTTCTAGAATTTATACCAAATAACTTTTAATGGGAAAAGCAAAGCTTTCAATCTTTTTAAAGTTCATCTTCAGTTTGAGATTCTGATAATAATAATTTCATCTTCGTCATAATTATTGTCTATCATATATTTACTAAATGTCTGATACAAATACCTCATACCTAATATGTAGTCTACGGTAGGAATAACTTTTCAGTAACAAATAATATGACAACGTATCAGTTATTTGAGCTATAATAACGTCAGAGTTACTGTTATTGAAAAAAGCAATAACTCCCATAACTTCCCTCACAATATAATTATTATGAATAAAACATGTCGCGTTCGTTTTTATAACTAAAGACCGGCTGGACAGATTTTAATTATGAGTTTTCTTCGCTTCGACATATAGATCAGAAGTATAAGATTCGGCGAGGAAGGAAACCTCGCAATACCCACTAAAACCAAGCGGAATCTTCATCCATGAGTGAGGCACCAGGTGTTTAACATTCGCATTCGTCCCTGGCGTTTCGGATGAATTCAAGAAGGTGTGCAAACACGTGCCACCTAGTAACCCGCCTCCTTCGGCGATGAGAGGGAGTATCCACTGCATTCTCCCTCTCTCGCTCGTGGACCTCCTTAAGAACGACTGAGATCTCGTAGAAGAAGGCCACTCCCTCCCACATCCTCTCACTAAAGAGCAACACACCTATAATGCTCCCCAGCAAGAGGTTCCCTTCGATCAGCGTTATCAAAAGGTGATGCTGAGGTCCTCAGGCTGCAAAATCTATATTCTTCTCAGCCATCAATAGGAAAGTAAGTATTAGAAAAACAATCTAAGAGAATATTGAAATACAATTGACAAAATGTTTCAAATCGATTGGTCTGGATCATTCCAGATCATTCGGTACTGCGAAATCTCAGAAACTGTAGTTTCTATTGCACCTACAAAAACGCGGGTAAAACTGCGTGGAAGTATTTAGTAATACTTACTAATAATATATCTCAAAGTACATTAATGTTTCGTTTGAATTGCAAATAGTTATCCAGGAAACCGTTGGGGACGAGGGTGATCGGAAACCGTGACCACATTTACTTGTACATATAATTTTAAAAAATAACGGATTCTTGGGTTTCAATACACGTACTTCAAAATTAGTTTTCGCGTTTTGGTTGATCAGCGTTTTGAATCTGTGGTAAATGCCTACCAAGTGACAGACCAATGACGATTCATAAAAGCTTGTATTGCCAGTCGTTTTATCTTATTAAAACATACATATATAAATATGAATATATAAATATTCATTGATATTTATTATCGCTTTGTATTTGGCTCTAAAATCGACAGTTTGATCCAATTACAGATCAGTTACAAGGTATTGTCATCGGCGGTTGTGTACTAATTTTGTATTTATTTCATAATTGAAACTTGTACTTGTAATAAAAATTAAAATATAATATTCCACTTTATATATACTTAAACATATTATTTTAATTATATCATCAACAATCATAGTTTGTTCAATATTATAAAATGGCGCCATTATTGTACAGAGTAATGAGAAAAGCGATACTTTCCTAGTGTTTTTAAAAAAAGTATGTATATCTTTCCAACCTGTCAATATATTCGCGGTGCATGTAATTATTATTAGTCAGAGGAGACAAAGAAAACAAATTAAATACTTTAAAAATGACGGATTTTTTTAAAGAAACTCAAGAGCATCAGTATTATCGTACATGATTGTTGTGCCACTTTAACTGTTTCCGCAGCACACACAACTGAAGTACTTAAAAATCATTTTTCATTAACATTCCGTTCCTATTGATCGTGGCCTCGCCCTACCTGTCAAACGTTTGAAGTTCGTTCAGAAACTAAATTTAAATGAAAAGAATACTTAAATATTTTTGACATTTGACATTGACAACTAACAATTTCTAATTGTAACTATAATTTGGCGGGAATCTGGACGTAAAGCTTTATTTTGATTACGAATTGTTTTGTTCCGGTGAAGTTTTGACCACATTTCTCATCATTATCATTCAGATTTTTATTTAGTCAGCTAGTGCTTAATAAATGTTATATGTAAATTAGATTCAGTGATCATTAAAATCAGTTCAGCCGATTTTAAATCATAAATGGTGTAAGGAACACTGTTTTGTATATAAAGATAATTTATTTGTTTACTGACAACACGTTAGTATCGTGTAACAGTAATTAATGCCCGAGAAGTGTTTACGAGCTATTGTTGATAAAACTGACTGATAGTAAATCAAAGGGAATCGGGTTGTGCGTTCAACTCTGATCGCCGATCACTTCTAATGGTTATTGAGTATCGTTATCAGTTCGACTGAAGTGTTCCCATTTGAATTATATATTGGGGGTTCGAGGATATGAAAATTGTGTCACAATATCGATAGTACATTTTTTGAACTACTGAGTTCTATCTTTAGTTGTATTACTACTTTTGACGCGAATACGTCTCATCTGACTGCCTCATTGGTCTAATGGTTAGCATGTTCGACTACAGACATGAGGTCCTGGGTTCGAGTCCTGGGTCGGGCCAATTCAAAAATCAATATTGAGATTTCTATTACGATTTTCTCAATATTTGCCCGAAGTTGGGAAGTTGGTGGTTGGCGGTGGCTCTCCGGTCGTGTCGGATTCCCGTCACATCGGACTATGAGAGTGAAGGAATAGAGAGTGCACTTGTGTACTATTCCTGCCAATCCGCAGTGGAGCAGCGTAGTGGGTCTATGTTCTTAAAACCCTCGCTCCTTGGAGTGAGGAGGCCTGTGCCCAGCTGTGGGACATTAATGGGCTGCTACTTACTACGTCTCATCTCCTCTCGAAAATTTCATAAAAAATGATAACAAAATCAGGGGATACAGTTTGGTGTTGTAGCTACATATGTATCACTTCCAGCCGAAATTCAGTTACACCATTGGATAGCTAAAGGATCTTAGAATTTAATAAGGGTAAGGACTTCAGCACATCGCGTGTGGCAGAGGGGGAAGCCCCGTTGCCCAAGACCCATTCATATATAACAAATGGCCGTGTCCATAACACAGCACTACAAAGATTTTTACTGACAGATTAGAGCTTCATTTCACCTGACAGTAAGTGATGATGCAGTTCAAAATGAAAACTTATTAACCCGATAAGGGGTTATTAACCTCTCTCTCCCTATCCAGCAGCGTACCAGAACTTTGTTGATAGAATAACTAGTAGCTAGTTCAAAGGCCGAACGCTCCGAATAGTCCAGATCTAGACAATTTCATATGTTTACCTTTACCCCAGCGAGGTCTTCGTAATAACTTCAGAGTTTTATAAAACAAAAGTCAAATTAACCTGTTCCATCCATCCCATCCATCCATAACATCACGCCTCATTCCCATAGGGGTAGGCAGAGACAACATCCTTCCACTTGCCACGATCCCTGCATATCTCCTTCGCTTCTTTCATTCTCATTAAACCTTTTACACAAGTTCGTCGGTTTAGAGTACTCTTGACCTGCCCCTTATTTAAAATGTCCTGGATTTGGTCCAGGAACGTTCGCCTTGGTCTTCCCCTTCCAACTTTCGCATTCACTCTTGACTCATAAATCCTTTTTGTCAGTCTCCTTTCATTCATTCTCTCTACATGCCCAAACCATCTAAGCATACCTTTTTCAATTTTAGTCACTACGTCTTCTTTTATACCACAACGTTCTCTTATCACACTATTTCTCACTCTGTCACTCAGTTTTAATCCACTCATGCTTCTCAACGCTCTCATCTCTACCGCATTTATTTTACTTTTGTGATTCTTCTGCCATA
>JACTOM010000080.1:467853-514659 GCA_015832385.1 Elymnias hypermnestra | reverse complement strand
AACGTTCACCTTGGTCTTCCCCTTCCAACTTTCGCCCACTTGCCACGATCCTTGCATATCTCCTTCGCTTCTTTCGTTCTCAAAAAACCTTTCATACAAGTCGTCGCTTTAGAGTACTCTTAACTTGGCCCTTATTTAAAATGTCCTGGATTTGTCCTGGGTTTGTCCAGCAACGTTCGCTTTGGTCTTCCCATTCACTCTTGACTCATAAATCCTTTTTGTCAGTCTCCTTTCGTTCATTCTCTCTACATGCCCAAACTATCTAAGCATACCTTTCTCAATTTTAGTCACCACATCTTCTTTTATACCACAACATTCTATTATCACACCATTTCTTACTCTGTCACTCAGTTTTAATCCACACATACTTCTCAACGCATTTATTTTACTAAATAAAAAAACGGCAGTATAGACATCATCATCATTAGAGCTAAATTATTCGTTCCCAAGATTTTTTTTCGTCTCTAGCCTTTGAAATTACAATAAGGCTTTTCAATTAGCTATATACCATACACATATAGGTTAAGCTATACAGTGCAGTGTAAAGCTTTTGTATAACGAATAAACCCAATTACAATACAGTCACTGATGAATTAAAGCCGAACTCTACACTGTTAAAGAGATGTCAACACATAAATCTATACAAAAAAAGAGAGTTTAACTCAAAAAAGCACGCACCTGCAACCATTTCCGCCTGGTTTCCGTCAAGAAGTCGGCGAGCACCATCGTCACTACACACGAGATATAAAAACAAGTGTTATTTGCGTTGTTTTATAAAAAGTATTTGAAGTTTACGTAAATATTTCGAGTCTGAGGTATTGACGTGCTCTCCACACGATTGTTAGGGAGGGAATGAAGGAGGGAGCTACTGTGTACGAATTGTTTTATCACCCCTCCGCCCCCGCACTATAGGGACGCTCTACACTGCGTAGACAGCGTACTAGCGTAGCGTAACACTTCCTTTTAACACGTTTAAAATTACATCTAATCTGAATTTCTTTTTATTTATTGAATACTGGCGACCCGCTATGACTTCGCACGGGTAGTCATCATTGGTAGGCAACTTAAGCCGATATGACAACGGCAACTTCAGTCTCAGATGGGACAGCTTATTGTGCACAAGGCATCCTTAAAACTGTTTACTCCTCAAAGCACAGGTAGTAGAGGATATCGATTTCTTTTGAATATAGGTTCTAACTAAAACATAGATAGCGTCATGCCTCGTTCCCTTCGGATTTGGTCCAGGAACATAAGCCTTGGTCTTCCCCTTCCAACTTTCCCATTCACTCTTGACTCATAAATCCCTTTTGTCAATCTCCTTTCACTCATTCTCTCTATGTACCCAAACTATCTAAACATACCTTTCTCAATTTTAGTCTACTACATCTTTTTTGCCAAAGAGACGTGAGGTCCTGGGGTCGAGACCCGGGTCGGGCCAATTCAAAAATCAATATTGAGTTTTCTATTAAGAATGTGTGGGGGTGTGATCCACCCCCGTGCCTCGGAGCACGTTAAGGTCGTGTCGGATTCCTGTCACACCGGACTATGAGAGTGAAGGAATATAGAGTGCACTTGTGTACTATGCCTGCCAATCCGCAGTGGAACAGCGTGATGGGTATATGCTCTAAAAACCCTCGCTCCTCGGAGCGAGGAGGTCTGTTTCCGGCAGTGGGACGTTAATGGACTGCTACTTACATCTTTTTTTATACCGCAACATTCTCTTATTACGCTATTCCTTACTCTGTCACTCAGCTTTAATCCACTCATACTTCTCAACGCTCTCATCTCTACCGCATTTACTACCAACTTTCACTACCATACATAAGTGTTGGCACCAACACTCCTGCATGCACAGCCAGTCTAGGCCTTTGAGACACCATCTGGCTATTCATAAAGGCGAGCAGAGCACCATTTACCATATTCCCTGCATTTACTCTCATTTCAATGTCACTTTCACATTTTCCATCTCTTGTAAATTTAGATCCCAAGTATACAAATTCTTTCACCTCTTCCACTTGTTCCCCATCTAACAAAATTGTGAAAACGGTTGGCAGATAAATTCTAGCCCTAATGAGTGAATGTGAGTAAAAAGTGATAAAGAGTTTCGTCTGTCGTAAAACCACATGGTCACGATGCTTCCAATTATTTTATTGTATTTTTACAAAATCCATTTTGAGAATAGATTCACCACACTGCTCCTCTGCGAAGTGACAGACTGCACATACCCCAGAAATACTCCCGGTTTATTCAGGTGTCCTCAAAAATTTTTCACTTATGGATTGAAAAGAATAGTCAAGATGCTCGTCTCAACGCTAGGCTTTTTTTCGCTTTACATTATTTTTAACCGACTTAAAAAAAGAAGCGAAGTTATCAATTCGTCTGTATGATGTTATATGCAAGGTGATGCTGGTCATAGGGTCCCATTTTTTTAAATCAGTTCTGATGATGGCATCCATGAGAAAACCCGATAAGTCTTAAATTTGCATAAGCATGTGCGCGACAAATGGACGAATAACTCAAGATCACGCCAACTGATTTCGTTGATTCTTTTTTTAATAGAAAGGATATACTTCAAGAATTGTTTTGTGATAATTTGGTTAGGTTCTGATAATGGAATCCAGGACAAAGTGACGGAACTCTTCAATTCTTAGGAGCAAATCAACGATACTCGGCAGAATCTTCTAGAAGCTATCCAGATATTTGAGTTGCCTACCGTAACTAATATTAATATTTGAAAGGTGAATTATGTGCGAAGCAGTGGTAGCGGAGTCTGGGGAGGGGGGGGGGGAGAACTATTGCTTAATAGTGTTGTACTCGATCACCATATAAAAGACTGGTGATAGCGGGGTGGCAAAATAACCGATCTGTAACGTATAAGGTTTAGGGTTCGACTCCAAATATAAAAGAATACGCAATTATTTCTTACTTTTTAAAGCATATTCATATATTTGTAAGTCTGTTTTGAAGGCGGTTCGTTTTTGTTAAAATTTCTATTTATTGTTAGGTTACGTTTTACCTTGTCTCACTTAATGTCGAGATGAGATCTCCATCGTGACGTACAATAGATAAACTCAGTAGGTTTCCGTTACCTACTGACATACTCTGCTAACGTGGAAAAATTTCCAACAACATAATATTTATCATTTATATTACACCTGAATATCATGAGCCACGGTGCCCTAGTGTAAAATTATTAGCTCAGCGTCTGTTTCCGGCGGTGTACTGTAAACCATCAGATAAAATCCGCAACTCTAATATTTGATGTGCGAAATTATAAGGATTACTTTTAAAGGACGTTAAGAGTGTTTGAAGAGAAACTTAGCTATTGTCAAATTGATAAATAAACACACTTTGCGATAATAAAGGAGGTCACTGGCGCGATATTGCTCAGGTGACAGTTTTCTTTGAAACGTTACTATTTTATCATATACTACATACACGACAAAGTTCGTACAGCCTTAGAATCAACGAATAAATAAATAATTGCAGGAACTATATAATAAACTTGAAGAAAAAGAATTCGTAATCAAAAGAACGCGACCTTTACGCCCAGATTCGCCAAATATTATAGTTGTGATCAGAAATTATTGGTTGTCAATGTCAAATGTCAAAAAGAAATGAAAAGAAAAAAGTATCCTTTTAAATTTAATTTGATTTCTGAACGACTTTTAGGAATAGTTTCTGAGGGAAAGCGAAATCGTTGTTTATACCATATTCCAAGCATGTTTTTGCATATTTACTCAAAGAATTAAAATTAGGCAAATTAGTCTTTAGCGAAGGAGTTTTAGCGAAACTAACGAACAGCAAGTGAGATATATAAATAGATATATGTGTGTATATTCACACATAATAAGTTTCACTTGAAAAATACGCTCATATCAAAATTTAATATAACAAATGCAATCACGATAGTTCAAAGGGATTGTTGGTACAAACTGGAGCCGATAAACTCTTCAAACAACCCGCGCCCCTATTTGACTACTGTTTGGAAAGCGCCAAGTTATTTCTTTTACACAATGGCGCAGTATCTATCACGGAAACGATTTCGTTATTTATAATCTTTATTGCAATAAGTCCAGAAGGTATAAAGCTATAAAGATTTATCTACAGACAAATCTCTCTGATTTCAGAGAAGTCGGTGGTAGATGCCCTATAAAATTATCCAAAATAATTTCAAATTTAAAATTAATTCATTCAATAGATGTACAACTTAATTCTTAACTAAATTTTACTCTGAGAAATCCTTAATGTTCAAATATTAAACATTTTCATCTTCTTTTAATAGCTTTCAAGTATGACAATTGAGCACACGCAACTTCGCCATTGTCACGTAGGTTGGAGAAAACTCGAAGGAGTTATAGTTTATGAGATTTGAAAACAGAGACATTTCGAATAACTACAAATAGGTATTATAATATAAAAAAGAAGAATTAAGGGTAACGAATTGTAAATATATATATATATGACGTTTTCGTCCGATAGCCCCAGTGCCTGAAGACCAGAGTCTTCGAACAATGCGTGTTGCCAGTGATGACCGACGGTTCTGAGACGTGGTCGCTGACTATGGGCCTCATGCGGATGCTCAGAGTCACTCAGCGTGAGATGGAGAGGGCTATGCTCGGAGTTTCTCTACGTGATTGAATCAGAAATGAAGAGATCCGCAGTAGAACCAAAGTCACCGACATAGCCCTACGAAGGACCGACGGACATTAGGGGTCGAAGGTGCTGGAATGGCGACCGCGCACCGGACAGCGCAGTGTAGGCAGACCGCCCACAAGGTGGACCGATGATATAAAGAGGGTTGCCGGTATCTGCTGGAGCCAGGCGGCGCAAGATTGGACCTTGTGTGGAGGTCATTATGTGAGACCTATGTCCAACAGTGAACGTTAGAATAATTCTACAATTAGGGATAGACTACATCGAAAAGAATGTTATATAGGTTGGGAAATAATTGTACTCATATTAGGTTAAATTCATGACGTCACAGTCTTCTCTCTGAAGACTCCACGGGAAACAATATTCCTAACTTGGCTAAGGATAATACAGCGTGACCCTATACACGGTGCTGGACGACAGCATCATCGTTAACGACTCAATACAAGGTGTCAGGCTTCATGTGTCAATATTGTATCCCAAACACATATCTAAAAGTGACCTCCGACATCCAACCCAGAACCAACACCCCGTATTAATGATTCACCGAGCTCCCTTCGCAGAGCCAGCCGCTATGAAACGTTCCGACTTCTTTATTTATCACAAGATGCTGTGACATTATATACAATGACTTGTTATTAATGATTCTCAAATCACTTACCCATATTTCTCTGGACACAACACTTATACTCACTGAAAACACTACACAAAGTCAGTCCTCTGTTCCTCCTCGTGGCGTAATGACATTTCACATATGATATTTTATCATTTTAAACCCATCTACCGACATTCGCGATTGTCAATATGTTATCTCGAACTACCTCCATATATATGTACTATTTTATAGTGTCCATATTGTAGGTAAATCGCGACATTCGCCATCCTTAGTTACAGTTCCAGAAAAGACAGGCCTCCTCCAATTTGCGTACCGGTACAATGCTATGTAGAAACCATAAGGGGTAAATTACCTCTTACCGGAAAAGCACCCTTCCATCAAAGTCCGTGTCATCAAGTGAGATAACAAGCTTGCGAAACCTGTCAGCAAAAAAATATGCAGTAGGAACGTGGTTGCATGAGGTTGATGCTTTTTTTTGACGTCAGAGGATCCTCGTGGTTACCTGCAAAGCCACGGGAAGGCGTTGCAAGTTATGCCAGAAAACCTGACGGTGCTCTTTCCTACGTCCGCTGGCGAAACCACGAGATCGGAATGTGTCCGACCTCCCGCCTACGATGAAGCTTAGTAAGGCTCCTCCCGATAAAATTTCTCTGCTCGAATGGCATGCCCGGTGCACCTGACAAGTCACCTGTCCTCCCTCACTTTCAGGCAACAGGCCTTGTACCTGTTGCCACAAGCTAACCTTCAGGGGGCAAACTTCGATCATGAGCCGCCCGTCTACGCCCTGGTCACCTCCTACGCATGGCGAAAGCGACTCCATCCACCTCTTTGAGACGTTCCGCCGCTTCCTTGTGCGACATGACATTTTCACAGAAGGAGACCATCGCCTCCCAACAGACTTCCCTACGTGCCATGGCGTTAACCACAGCGGATAAAGAAAAGTCGTTTCCAACTACTGCCACGAGTGCTGCTCGTTGGTCAGCCCACCGCGGACACGCAGCGGGTGTGTGTTCATCAGTGTCCCCCATCGCGCCACACTCGTGATATTCCTCCGTCGGTTCTCTCCTTGCCACTCGACACAGGTACCTCCCGAAGCAACCGTGCCCAGAAAGGAGTGAGAGAGATCTTTTCACCAGTTCGAAAACAATTAGGTTGATGCTTTGTTGGCTCTTCTGAGCAAAGCATATGGTTCGGACCACATTTTGTCTAATAAATGCATTTGTTTAGATAAAACGATTTTTTTTTAAATATTTGTCCTTACTCTTGCGAATCTCTGGGTCTACGACTCATAATAGTGTGCAAGAAATATGTAAATACAGAAATCAATCGTTGTTTGTCAATTTCGCTAAAACTCGAGAGCATCTGGACTGATTTTGGTTTTTGTTTTTAATTTTGGTTGTGAATTATTGTGAATGTCCAGAAAAGGTTTGTAAGCTAAGTAAGTATGTAAAAAATGCTTGGAATATAGTAAAAATAATAATTAGGAAGTAGTCCTATTTGTTAAACGTATTATGTTCGTCTCGTCGTTCAGAAATCAAATTACCTTTAAAAGAATACTTCTGTTTTCTTTCATTTATTTTTGACATTTGACAGTTGACATTGACAACCGATATTTTCTGATTGCAACTATAATATTTTACAGACTTTGGCGGGATTCTGGGCGTAAAACTCGCGTTCTTTTGATAACGAATAAGAAGAAGAAGATAACGAATTGCTTTTGTCCCGATTAAGTTTTGACCACATGGTTTCTTCTTACTAAAGTTGAAACATTCTGCACTTATATTTCACATGTATTCGTCTGCATAACTGTCCCACTCGAGGGAGGATACCAATGGGCGGGAGTCCCCGTCAACAATATTGCGTGTTCCGTCAGTCCGTGCGTTCAACCGTGTGTAGCTTTGACAAATATTTACTACCACCGTACTATGTGGGCTTTCACGATGGACAGAATGATGTATATTCCTGGTAAAAGGTCATTGTTCGATTAAATTATTAAGTGGTAAGGAGTAACTTACCTCATGGTTTCTACACAGCATCTTTGCTTGGCGGTACGTATTTGCTGGTAAAGTGGCAACAAGCCACGACCGAAACCTCCCACCTAACCCAGACAAATTAGGAAATGTATTTTTCTAGCTGGAATCGACACCAGGGCCTTTCGAGGGTCATGAGACCTTTTTTTGATACGTAACATTTATTTACATAATTTTTGTATTTGGCCTTTAATCAAATCAAATACTTTTCTAAGGGAAGGAAATGATCACACTAAAACACCAGCGAGGCTAATTCTTTTTCAAAGGTCTAGTAAGTATACAAAAGAGCCCAGTGGCATCTTTTGACGTCGTTGGTCGGAGGATACCTTTCGTTGGAGGGTCTAGTTGGCGCAATGCTCACTAGCGAAAGGGAGTGGAGGGCAGTGGCCTCCTTCTGCGAATCTGTTATTTTGCTGAAGGAGGCACATGAGAGGCAGAGGGAGGATTCTATAGACGCTCCTCTTCTCCGGCGCAGGAGGTTGGGAGGTAGGAGGCGTAGATTTGCGCTGCTCCTACCCCCTTCCTAAATTCCCAGCAGGAGTAGTATCCCGGAGTAGCAGGGTAGATTGCGTCAACCGATCCTCTGGTGCTCCACTAAAGGATGGGGCGGGTATCGCTGGGTTTTAGTGGTGTATTCTGGCTTACTGCCATCGAGTCCCACACTCCCGTTCAGATTTTGTCTGAACGGGGGTGCGTAAAGGCATTTCCCAGCGTGAAAAAAAAAAGGTATACAAAAGAGAAAATTAAAATAGTTTAGTCTTTATTATACGAAATGTAATTCACATGTCTATTATTATTACATTTATGACAATTCTATAAGGAAAGGGTCTGTTATATATGTCCCCTATTGTGTTCCTTATCTCTTTCGCAGCACTTACTTAAATTCTCATAACTTTCTCTCCTACCTTAAGGTTGTCTGGATGGAATCGCTTCATAGGAGTAAGACCGCCTTCTGTGTGACAATAATTGATTAAGTTTAAGCTTCCTTGTTTATGTATTTTGAAGTACGGTGTGGTTTAGTAAAGTGTTGAATAAAAATAATAAACAAAAGTGCGTGCGTACAAAGTACACATGTCAGAAGTGAAACCTTTTTAGCAAACTAATTTTTAAGCCTTGTTTATAATTATACAAATGCAAAACTAAAAATTTCCAAGATATGTTAGGAATTTAATGAATAATTTATGAAATATTTCATGAAAAATAATACATTAAATGATTAAATAACGAGTGGCAAATTAAAATGCCACGTCTTATTTGTAAATATAAATACTTTTACTTTATATTGTTTAAAAAATCTCAGAATTTAAATAATAAAATTTGTTTTTTGGAAATAGTAAAAATACCTAACCTCAATATAAATTTATACAAATTCATTGTAAATTAGTTATGACTACAGAAATTCTATTTTTGTAAAGAGAATTTATGAAATATTATTATTTTATGTTTTATTCACAATAATTTATTGAAATCTCAAATGACGAATTGTACACAAAAATGCCACATGTTTTTTTGTCAATATTAGAAATTATTAATCAATTTTTGGTTTTGTATTTTTTGAATTTATATTTTATGAAAACTAGTGTATTAATTTATTAAATGACGAGTGGCAAATTAAAATGCCATGTCTTATTTGTAAATATTAAAACTACCAAACCTTCAAACGAATTGGCATAAACAACGCTGCAAATCCTCGTGCACTTCAAAAAGACTAAAACAAATCCTTGTCGAATTAATATTTTGATGTTACGTAGCACTTAATCAATATAAATACAATGAAAATATTTGAAAAGCTTAGTTTTCCCTCTGGAACGTGGGAAAGAGTTCGCAGCCTCGGTCACACAGGGGTGGCACGTGCCCGCGAATTAATATTGCTGTGGTGACTCCCTCGAACTGTGAGGACATAGCTCTTCATTCAATATTGAACCCTATCACAACGAAATAACAATTGATTTCATATCATATCTATAAATTATTAAAATAAAAAAACAGCCTTATTACACAAAATTAAACTTTATCTGTATAGAATACGGTGCAATTTTAATTGCGTTAATAATGTACTGTGATGACAATTCTATAATAACTTTAAACAAATATATACTCTATTGCATAAATATAAGGTTGTATATTGATCAATGGATATAGAACTATATATTATTGGGTGTGTACGTTGATTACGGATTTATTGTAAGCGTGCCTTTAATGCAGGCACACGAATATTGCGTAATTTTTTATCTGTACGTAATTTGTTTAATCATCTGTAGGCTCTATAGGGCTGGAATCCAGGGCAGTTAATCAAGTTGATAAAGGAAATTAATAATCTGTGTTCAACAATATTTTATTATTAGTACTAGTTAAAGCCTCATGCGTCTAGTGGTTAGGATGATCGACTACAGACATGAGGCCCTGGCTTCGAGTCCCGGGTCGGACCAATTCAAAAATCAATATTGAGTTTTCTATTTAAGATTTTCTCAATATTTGCCCGAAGTTGGGAAATTGGCGGTGTGATCCACCCACGTGCCTCGGAGAGTACGTTAAGCCGTCAGTCCTGCGCCTGATCTCTCTCCGATACGTTACGGAGTCCCGTCACATCGGACTATGAGAGTGAAGGAATAGAGAATGCACTTGTGAACTATGCCTGCCAATCCGCAGTGGAGCAGCATGGTGGGTCTATGTTCTAAAAACCCACGCTCCTCGGAGTGTCATGAGGGTAAAATTTTTACGGATGAAACGCGTGATTAACGTCACGAAGATGTACAGCATTTTATGCTAATTCGTTTAGAGTTTAGGTAGTTTTAATATTTACAAATAAGATGTGGCATTTTAATTTGCCACTCGTCATTTAATAAATTAATACACTACTTTTCATAAAATATAAAATAAAAATTGAAATGATACAAAACCAAAAATTGATTAATAATTTCTAATATTGACAAAAAACACGTGGCATTTTTGTTTAAAATTCGTCATTTGAGATTTCAATAAATTATTTTGAATAAAACATAAAATAATAATATTTCATAAATTCTCTTTACAAAAATAGAATTTCTGTAGTCACAATTAATTTACAATGAATTTGTATAAATTTATATTGAGGTTATTTTTACTATTTCCAAAAAATCACGACAAATTTTAATATTTAACATCTGAGATTTTTTAAACAATATAAAGTAACAGTATTACAATAACTCGCTTTAGTATTAGTTATTCTTATTCATATTTCTCTCCCTCTAAGTCTCGGAAATCTAAAGTTTTAGATTTGTATAAATATAAACAAGACTTAAACCAGTTAGTACTTAAATAGTTTGCCAAACAAATTTCTCTTCTGACTTATGTACTTTTAATTTTTATTAATACTGTTTCTTTTTCTAAAATAAAAATATCAGCCGACTACCAGTAAAAGTCTCACACAATCTGTCCAACATTTCATATATCAGCGAGTACAAACACACAGACAATAAAAAAATTAAAAAAATTATATTAAGTATATATACTATTTAGAAAAAAACTGTGTTGGGTTCATCGCAGCATTCTGCGGGGTACAGGCCTCGAGGCAGGGCCTCATTGCCCGGGCATCTTTTCTCGGGCATTCAGTAAATGCCCGGTACTCTTTTTTGCCCGTATTTTATACGGGCTGGATCCCGCCGGCGACGCCAGCGGGTCCATCCTGGTCAATTCCGAGTGTTGCTGCTACCGCGTCATCTTCGCCGCTATCACCTACGGCTGGTGGTGGTGACAGCAGGAGCTCACGAGGCAGACGACGCCCTGTATTTGCCGTTCTTTGATACTGGCTGGCAATGCCGTGGACATGTGTATATGGAGAGTTATCCGCCCCGGCGGAACATACTCTTCGCAAGCTGGCGGACGAACACCTCCACGGTGGGCGTCCTGGTATCAGGATGGATAACGTCGTTCCTGACGTAGCTCCTACTATCAGACGTAGGCACTTGTTCTGCTGAACCTGCAGCCTTTTTCTCTGATATCCTGAGCAGAAGGAGTACCAGGCAGGGGCCGCATACGTCAATCTAGAGCGGACGTAGGCTCCGTAGACCTTCAAGAGAAAAATACTGTTAATTTGAAATTAGAAACACGCAATCCAATTTTAGTACTACTATATTAAATTTGAAAATTCAGTGAGACATCTTACTAACGAGCAGTACATCTGATTAGACTAAGTACCTGAGCATTGGCTCTGAGCAATTACACTTTTTGCTCATTACTCGGAAATATAATACGCGGGTCGCGCGTCGCCCACGTGTCAGTCGCGTGCACTGCGCGCGAAAGGAATATGGATTATGTTTTTTTTTTATATTTATTGTTCTAGCAAAAGCTTCTTACGATCATTATTGTGGCTGAATATTACAATATACGTAAAGTTTTAATGTTTGTTTGTAGCAATTGTACTGTTAAAATGACTGATATTATTAGAAGAGTTTTTTTAGTTATCTTAACGTCAAAATATATACGAATCAGGAACGGATTACATGTATTACTATAAATGAAGGATTCCGCTGTACTCACACCAGAAAAGCAATTTTTTAATTAATTCTTTGTTTCTTTGTTCCTTTCATTTAAATGCTGAAGTTAATTTTATTAGGTGTGAACAGGATATTTTATATCAAATTTCTAGATTTAAATATAGTTTTTAGCTGGATTTTGATCAGGATTTCGCGACTAGGTGGCTGAGATTCTGAAATTATAATAATCTAGGGAAATAGTAGCATTAATTATTATAATATCGATATAACCAATTTCGATTTCATTTCGATTTTGCTAATTTTGATTTCGGCTATAACTATATTTATGTACTCTATGGACAACATAATAACAAATGTTTACTGCAAATAATAAACAGACGATACATCGCAGTTGAACTGTAATAAAAGAAGTTCCCTCAAAAATGGCCCAGCACTTTCATAAATTCGCGGTAAAAATTTACGGTAACGTAATTATGCGTTCAAAGGAGTTACGTATAGAGAGTGAGACGACAATGTTATTTATTTATATATATAAATGAAACACTAAAATATAATAATATAATAACGTTAAAAGTAAGGTCCCACCGAGATTTGAACTCGGATCGCTGGATTCAGAGTCCAGAGTGCTAACCATTACACCATGGGACCGGGTGTACTTCGGATTGAATTTTTATCTTAAATTATACACTAGTACCCGATTTTTATTTTTTTTCCATTAAAAAATCGGTTAGCAATGGTCTGTAATTACATCTGGTGGTAAATAACGATATAGACTACGATAGATTTCCGTTCACCTGGCAAGAAATAAAGTCTTTACTGGTAAAACACAGCAGTATATTGCTTCTACATATTTTTTGAAGTTACAGACAATCATTATTTACCATCAGGTAAAACATATACTGTATAAAATATTAGATAAGTATTAGCGTCCCAAGAGCGTCCCACTCCTAGGCAGAGGCCTCCACACTCATATGAAAGAGGGTTTTTAGTGCATAATAAATATACATCATGGGGATATTCAAAGACGTTCCATAGCTTTCCTATTTAATCATCAAGGCATAAAATTGTTTATGTAAAGCTTAGCAAGGCATGACAGAAGTCAAAACTTCATCAATGTGTGTGTGTGTGTGTGTGTGTGTGTGTGTGGGGGTGGGTGTGGGTGTGTGTGAGCGTGCGTGTGTGTGCGTGTCTAAATAATTGTCAATATTATTCTTTTTTTATTGCATCGTGTGATCGATGAAAGCCAACTTTACACTCGCCGGTGTTACATAGACTAGCGTGACAACTCAGTCTTAATCAATATCTACTAGGTACACGTGCATAGCGCTTAAACAAGGTTATTCTTTTTAAAAATATAAATTATCGACATAAGTGCGATTGAGGAAGCCACATATGGCGTTAACTCTTCTTACTCGATTAGCTGTCGATTCATATGATCGATTGTTACCGATCGTCATTGCAGCTAATCGAATTGTCATTTAATCGGATCGCTCAATCAAACAATTTTAAATTTTATCATATTACGCTTCGCACTTAGCTACACTTTATTTACTTTTGACGCCCTCGATAGTGCACTACACACTTCGCTAACATTGGTCTCGGGTTCGATTCCCTAGATGACATAATTGACTGTACAGATAGTTAGTTTACAAAATTAGGCTAGCAAGACTTAAAGATTACGATATATCTATCCCTTACAACCCATTTTTCAAATTAAAAAGTAGCCTATCTCTAGGCTACTTTTTAAGTTTGTTGGCGGAGTGTTCCGCCTGGGGATCTCAGCGACAGGTCTTAGTGTCGCTGATCGGAGGAAACCTGTCGATAACTAGCATAAATGAGGCAATGGTTGCTAACGAGACGGGCTGGAGAGCAGTTGCCTCTTCGGCATCGGAAAGGGCGGGGCAAAATGCTGACAACGTAACCCCACTCAGAGGGAGGAGGCCAGGAAATAGGATGCGTAGGTTTGCGCATCTTCTGCTCCCTGAATCACCGAAATGAGCCGGCTGCATCCGGGGTGCTAGAGTAGATTGTGTAAGCGAACCCCTGGCCCTCCACCCATGGATGTTGACGGTTTTCCGCTGGGTTTTAGTGGGTATTATGAATTGTCAGTGAGTCCCACTCTCCCGTCCAGGGGTGCTTAAAGGCATTTCCCAGCGGCGAAAAAAAGCCTATGTCCTTTCTCAGGCTACAAACTATCTATGTACATTTAAATCGGTTCAATAGTTTTGTCGTGAAAGCGCAACAGAGTTACTTTCGCATTTATAATATTAATATGGATTATATATGAGAATTATTGACATTTGTGTGGAAGCGTGTTCGCCCCATTGGTCAGCTGAGTTATGTCTACAAACATTTTGAATACGGTATCTTTATTATATTCATGTTGATATTGAAATAATATCACCCTCTTACAAATGGATACAAAAATTACGCGTGGATCGAAAGAATTTCATACTTGGAACTTATTTAACCTGAACTCTTTGTAAAACCTTTGCTTTTCCATTATAAACAATAAAAACGTTTTCTTTTTTTAATAATTTATCTTAAAAACGTATATTTGATCTATAGCTTTGATCTGTTAATTGTTATTGTATTTATATATTCCATTACCCTAAAAAAAAATACAATTGGAATGTCTGCTTGCCATTTCAAATTACCAACTTTAAAATAATATTCCCTTTGTTTGTTTAGTTTTATATTATTCTTTACTTTTTAATGGAGTTATTAGGCATAGCTGTACTGGCTTTGTCTGCTCTGGCAATTGCCTTTCCCTTAAGATATCACGACCAGCTGTAATGTGACATGCGAAACTTAGACGAAAAATAACTGGCAATGGATAAAAGTTTCAGTTTAATCTAATACTTGTATATGTCGGAGTGCAAGATTCTGGATCGCTGGTCCGTGTGTAATAGTCTGTGGAATGCTGGCGCCATCTTTGTATCGGCGTGCGGGCAGACTCAATAAGTAACAGTCCGGCCCGTCTCTCGGCAGTTCTCGAGTGGCGGTCGGCCGGAGTGGTCGACTATTGAAACTGTCGCGTTCCTAGCTATTAGTGTTAATGAGTTTGTGTAAATTGATATCGGGAACATTATAACTCGAGTTAATTAATAAAGTGTTTGATTGCACCGACATTACCCACGAACGCCCACAGAATAAGAAATTAAATAATGGATCCAATTAATAACCCTGCGCCCCTGCGTTTTATGCTTCTCCGTTCTCTCTTATTCTCCGACATATATAACATTTTGAAATAATACTGAAATACTTTTACACTGATAACGCTATTTTGTAAAGGGTCACACCAGTTTGTAGCTGACCACACTGGTCCCTTACTAACCAGTGTATAGGTATTATCTATGGTCACTTCTCTACGGACTTTAGTTTGACATTGTAACTGTCAATTTAGTGTCGCCGCCATTTTGAATTTAATAAATTTGTTTTCTTTATAGTCTTTAGTGGTTAGCTTATTAAAATACAATTTCATTATAGAATATAAGACAAAGAAGTTTCTTTTCCTTTCCTTTTATCCTTAAGTAAGTAAGTAAGTAGCAGCCCATTAACGTCCCACTGCTGGGCACAGGCCTCCTCACTCCAAGAAGCGAGGGTTTTTAGAGCATAGACCCACCACGCTGCTCCACTGCGGATTGGCAGGCATAGTACACAAGTGCACTCTCTATTCCTTCACTCTCATAGTCCGATGTGACGGGAATCCGACACGACCGGAGAGAGATCAGGCGCAGGACCGACGGCTTAACGTGCTCTCCGAGGCACGGGGGTGGATCACACCGCCAACTTCCCAACTTCGGGCAAATATTGAGAAAATCTTAATAGAAAACTCAATATTGATTTTTGAATTGGCCCGACCCGGGACTCGAACCCAGGACCTCATGTCTGTAGTCGAACATGCTAACCACTAGACCAATGAGGCAGTTATTTACTTTTACCTTATTTACCTTTTATTGTTATTTACCTTTTATCCTTAAGTAAGTTTAAATCCTTTTATCATAGTATCAAAACATCTGATGCCACTATATTCCAATAATTGTAACGGTAACAAAAGCTCCCACTTGGCTTGACCATATCGTTTTATTGCACAACAATTAACTCCTGGGGTGCGTTACACTTGACCATTGAGTACTATTCCAATGGCATATGACACATTTTCCTCTGATTTACTTATCTGTAATTTAATTGAATCCTACTGACCACCAGCTACACCATCCACCGAATGGCTAAAGAAAACAATGACCGACACTTAATATTGTATCTCGTTAAGTATTGAGGCGATTTTAATTCGATTATTTGAGACTTCAAACTAAAATGGAGGCAGCGAATATAATTGAAATTTGATCGTTTAATTTATACATTTTAAGCCAAAATCAGTAAAAAGGATTGGTAATGAATGAATTGCATTTGCACACTACAATTGCATTGATGATGATGATAAAAAAGGACACCCCAACTGATTTTGAAATAGGTTTTTCTGAGAATAACTTTCATCAATCTTCTACATTAGTGTTGTGGTCAGCATGTTCGGCTATAGACTAGATACTGAGATGTGCTCCACGTCCGTGCCTCGCAGAACACGTTAAGCCGTTGGTCCTGCGCCTGATCCCTCTCCGCCAGTGTTGGATTGCCGTCACATTCCACTGTGAGAATGAAAGAATAGAGCCAGTTATGCCTGCCAACCCTCAGTGGAGCAGCGTGGTGGGTCTAGCTCTAAAATACTCTCTCCTATGAGTTAAAGACTTAAAGGCTGCTACGTATTTCGTTATCATCAAAGGTACATTGGAAATAATATATGGAGAATATACTATATTTGATGATTCAAAAGTGATGTAAATGGCGATTTCCTTATGTTGTGGTAATTTATGGATGGTTTCGATTGTCTATACTGTCATTATAAAGCTAAAAGTATTTTAAGCACGCTTATTAGCGAAATAAAATAAAGAACATTTTGATTAAAGTCTATTTAAACTTCGTGTATTCAATTAGTCTTAAATAAGACTAGCATTGTATATTCTTTTTGTGAAAAAAAACGACCACTAAGAGCGGGTCTACTGTGGCACTGTATTTGTTTTAACCGATCGTAATCAGGCAAAAGTTATCAATGTTAAGTACAATGAAATGTCATTTAATACTTTTGTAATCTTCTTCTTCACTCATCACGCAATCTCCGAAACTATATGTCCGATTTACTTAAAATTTGGCACGGTGACTCCTGTCGCAATGTAAACCGTTACTAAGAACGGGTTTACTATTATTCCCAGGAATTTGTCATATAAGCGAAAAACGACCACTTATGGAGAGATCTCCAAAACTATTAACCCGATTGACTTGAAATTTTACATCCATATTTAATTCATAATGTATACTCTCACTAAAAACAGATTTCACCATATTACCACGCGATCGAGAACTACGCGGGTAATTCCTGCTGTGGCTTTTGTATGTAATTAGTGTATATTGTGTTTGTTTTTTGACAGTAAATAAAGAAATAGTCTAATCCCCATAACGCTCTAATACTCAGGAAAGCCGGGGCAGGTTGCTAGTGACAATATAATATCAATTTATTTGATTTAATTCAGAGTGATCGCAATGAGAAATGCATAATCATAAAACTGTAACCATAAAGTATCACATGTGCAACAAATAATAAATCGGCGGCCATTGTGACAGTCGAACTGAATTTACAAGCCGCAACAAGCCGTAAATTAAATTTATAATTGAATTAATCGCTGCACTCGGTTAATTCGATTGAGGAACGGCATGAATGGATTGCTAATTGAACGCCCCATCTTTATTTTATTCTAGTGACGCTAGACTACGCTTTACTGAGGATAAATCTGATTTTAATTCCACCTATTGACCACTTTCGCGGTTTACCACTCATATATCACGAAAACTCCCAAAGAGGTCCGATTCCCACGATTGCTGAAGGTTTTTTCATACCAAAATAAAAAAGATCAGACAAAATACCCATCGAATCACACTAAGAATCGATTTCCCCATATCTCCACGAGATAGAAAACTAGGTGGGTAGTAGCTGGACTATATAGGAGCTAAACGATTTACCACTCGTTTATTTCTTAGAAATCTCCGAAACTATAGGTCTGTTTCAATTGAAATTTAGCATAATTGCCTAATAAGAACAACTTTTCCATATTTCCACTGCACGGGACATCTGAGCGAGGAACTCATGACACAACAAACGAGTATTTGCTCTGGATAAGACACTAAAAAGTTAAAACTGCGAGAGACAACTAGTTCTTTATAACATCAGCTTTTACGTAACTTGTCCTAAATCCTGAAAGACTACATTCAATTTACAATTCATTTAAAGCTATATTGTATTCGTTTGCATAACAAACTCCTTAAGAGTGTTGTCTTACCATAATAGCAATCAGTTTTAGATTTGTCTTCGCATAATTTTAAGAAATACATCAAAAACATACTTTTACGAATGGCGTGTTATGTTGAAGATTATTTAAGCGACAAAGATGTTTGGACTTAATTCCAGTTACACATGAAAATAAACACGTTGTAAAGTATAAAAACTGTATTAAAAGGAGTAACCGTTGAGTTTCTTGCCGGTTTCTTTTCTGCAGAATCAACTTTCCAATCCGGTGATAGATTACCAAATTAAATAGACAACCGTGAATCAAACTTACGACTTCTTCAAATGGTAGTGAAAGTTGGGTGGGTCAGAAGAAGCACAAAAGTAAAATAAATGCGGTAGAGATGAGAGCATTGAGAAGTATGAGTGGGTTGAAATTGAGTGACAAAGTAAGAAATAGTGTGATAAGAGAACTATGTAGTATAAAAGAAGATGTAGTGCCTAAAACTGAGAAAGTTATGCTTAAATGGTTAGGCCACGTAGAGAAAATGAATGAAAGGAAACTGTCAAAAAGGATTCATGAGCCAAGAGTGAATGGGAAAGTTGGAAGGAGAAGACCAAGGCCTGGACCAAATCCAGGACATTTTAAATAAGGGCCAGGTCGAGAGTACTCTAAACCGAGGAACCTGTATGAAAGGTTTAATGAGAATGAAAGAAGCGAAGGAGATATGCAAGGATCGTGGCAAGTGGAAGGATGTTGTCTCTGCCTACCCCTATGGGAATGAGGCGTGATGCTATGTATGTACAAGCGGAGTGATTACTTGTACCATTCATTGCACTAAAGAGGCCATCGAGGTTTAAAGTTCCAGGTTCAATAATGGTAACTACGACTTCTGCTAGCGGATGGGTACTTTAATCATTATGGCAGCGAGGCCGTAATTTTTTATAGTGTGACTAATCACAATGATTAAGACTTAATGTCACTCCATTCGTAATAATTCATTAATTATGACTATTAAGCCTATTCATAATTAATACATGAATCCGCCCCAGAGACTATTAATTGCTTTTTCAAAAAGGACATATTCAAATTATATTACGGTTGTTTGTCGACAGCCGTGACTATTTTTTTAAATTAGTTTTAATTGTCACAAATGTTTCATTTAAATTGCAATTGTGAAATAAAAATGTTTTATTGTCGCGGTACGAGAATCCCTCCGTTGACGATCAGATGACAACTGGAACTAATTGAGTTGTACATAATTTTATAAATATTCCTATACGATTTTGAATTTAGAACACTTGATTTTTTTTAATTTATCCCTATAATGCGTAAGGCAAATGTTTTAGACCATACATTCTCTAGACGACTTAAAAAGTTGTTTTTTTTTAAGCGACACGGTTACAATATATATTCTTTCAAAAATTATATTTCAACCATTATTTAATAGAAAATAATAACGATGTAGGATATATCTGTGTAAATTATTTCACCTGTGCCGTATAAAATTTAGAAAATAATTTATTTAATTTAATCGACAAAATGTTGAAAAGCAATCGAATATTGATCCAATAAATATGAAAAATTATACGCATATAACTTAGTCGCCACAACGTTCAATTTCCTGGAAGAATGATCAGCGATTTTATTTAAATATATCATGTCTAAATAAAATTGATGTATTACACAGTACAGTAATTAATTTTCCTTATATAAAACCTTTTTCTTCTGTATTTTCTCATTTCAAACATTATATAAAATTTTTTAATTGCCTTACCGCTTTCCCGAGATTTATCTGTTAGGTTTTTACTTTTTCTATCATATTATAACAAGAATAATTAAGGTTTCACAAAATACATTTAAATACGCTTAACCCATTATTGTTAAATTACGAAAAGTTTAAAAAGATCAATGTAAATGTTGCCTCATTTCATTAATCTGTAAAAACCAACATAATTTCTCATTAAAATTCCAATTTAGTTACGTAATCACAAAAATCAATACAATTTACAATATCTGCAATGCGACAGAAGTGCACTACAATGCCATTGCATTACTTACGGTACTCCGCACTCATCTATCTGAAAACTGCACTATTAATACAAAATCAATAAATATTTCCTAAAGACATAAAACATAAACCTATCCTGGACTTATAATAATTTTTTTTCTTCAAAATGTGATTTACACATACAGACAATGTGTACAACATATTTTTTATTTATTATTTAGTGCTATAGTATTTGTGTCAGAACACTGTCAACTGGTCATGCCACCAGAACAGTTGACAATGTTCTGGGAGTGTTGCGGCTTCCGCCGAACTGCGTGTTTGCTGCTCCAGATCGACAGGCGTTAGTTTGACAATTGAATTGTCAAACTACCTGACACTTTTTTTTTTTTTCTTCGCTATCGAGTCTTCGCACGCGATCTTGTTTCTCCGTGCAGTTTTGTAATTATTTATTAAAAAAGGCAATATATCGAGGTTAAAACAAGAGTTTCTTTTAACTTCCATAAATACCACAAAAGTATTTAACAGGGAGCTTTAAAGTGAGTATTTTAGTTTGGCTTAAAGCACCCTTCGCGACATCTAGCTACTATCGAGGACATTAACTATGTACGGTTCAGAAAATTTTACAAGCCTAGAGTTTTTCCGACATATTAATGTTATTACTACTTTATATTATGTCTCAATTGAAATAATTCTAATTCATCTATTTACTAATAGCCTAAAGTAACACAGCAATACCTCGCACTAGTTTTTATGTTTCCGAACGATAACTTTTAATTATACAATACGCAACTAACCTTATGAAAAATCTTGGATTCCATATGTCGCAATAAAATTATGAGAACCTTGGATTTATCAAACAAGTTTTTTAATTTCCCGCCTACGGAAATGTATTTCAGGGAAGACTCTTTTGCTGCCTTTAGTTATAAAATACAATCTATTTAAATAACTCCAACAACTTCGTTTCAAAATAAATTATTATAAGTTTATTTTAAAAATAATTGTGTACTTCCTGTATCGTTCTATGTTATTAGTTAATAATAACATTCGGATTATGAATAATATCTGTATAATTTTAAATTCCTTCTGATTGTTTTCGACAATCCATATAAGGTAAGGACTTGTATCCAAAGAAACTAAACAAGTCAGAAAATGAAAATTAAAATAAATTATTGTAAATCCTATTTTATCGGAATACGTTAAGGTATATTTTTAAGGAACAAGAATGACTGCTATTGCTAGTGTCATTTTAATGATTATTTTTTTAATGTACTTTATTACAAGCCGACAAGGTTTGATTTTATTTACAGTTATTTATAATCAATCCTTACTCCTGATAACTCTTTAGTAACTATTTGTATTAATATTGAATATTACTACTCTGTGTTTAGTACAGTAGTCTATGTTTTATCTATTGTGATTTGCGAGCGCGTAAATACGAGACGAAATCGATATTGATTTTATTTAAAACTATCACAAGTTACGTATCGGTAACAAATTGGAAGCGACGTTTTTGTAAATAATTAAACTGCATTAACAATATTGTTTTAATGTCCAAGCAATCAGTTACTATGCCCATGTTAGAGTTAAAAGTTTACATACGCGTAGTGGCCGGGGTGTTTGCGGTAAGGACTCGCTAATTTAATTCGCTTTTAATTAATATCAATTCATAAAATAATACAGGGGTAAAATTGACAGCTTTCTTTGATTGGGGTATGTAATTTAAGTCGTATTTTCTTTAAAATAAAGTTGTAGCAGCGGTCACATATTCTTTTATAATTCGACTAGATATATAATACGTTATGTTTGATAATTAATTAATATAACAATACATATTCCAGATGAATAATTAAACAAAACAAAAATCTTGAACGACGACTTATCTCCCATTTAGTCTTATGCAAATATTTATACAAATAATTATCATTAGAACATTGTTTAAACAAACGGAACATTTTAATGCGAATTTATTTTTAGATAAATGTACTTACGAAGTATGTAGACATCGCACCTGGCATTGCGTGTTAAACCCTGTTCATTTACAATGATTGATGAATTGATAATTTACGTTAGAGCTTGCCCAATAATATTGATTATGCTTACTACACAAAGATATAAATAAATTAACGTCCTTATTTTCTACAATAAATATATAGTTTCTTAAATGAAAACTAATTCACAAAAAGTATTTTAGATCTCCGGTGCCTATAATAGGTGTAAACATCCAGGCATCCATTTGTTGGACTGTATCAAAAAATTCATTGTATAAATAAGCTTATTATATATATCTCACTGATGCAAAGGTTTGAGTACTCACTTTGCTAGTGGAGGTCCTGGTTTTGAGTATATAATAATAAAAATTCAAAATATTCTGAGTCCAAATGTGAAAAAAGATACTTAAAAAATCTAAATTAGATTTTAGCAACTAATAAAGTCCTCTAAATGAATGTTTTATATAACCCAGGTAAATTACTAATCTCTATTTGAGATTCAGATTAGAAGGGTTGTTAAGAGGGGTATCTATAAAGTGATATGTTAAATCTTTTGCAGGTGTCAGCGGCAACAGGTTTTGTGATGGCGATGCTGAGACTGCTTAATTCTGATTTATTTTATATGGAGCCCCTGGACGGCAGTGATGTAGGTAAGAGGGAGTGTTATCAAAGAAAATGTATGAAGAAAGATAAGAAGCAGCTTATTCATGAGAGAATTTTAAATAAGAAATCAATAACGAATATTAGTCAAAATGTTAAAACAATCTAAGATTATGATATGTTAATAAGCACTGTACTTTTTACAGTTTGTTGTTACGATGTTGTAAGAATTTTTTTATTTACTGATTGCTTGTATTTGTACACCAAATATTTTACTAGCTATATCCTACTCTAAACCACTGAGTTACTATTCCTTTGCTTATGTAACAATATTCATACTTCATGCTGGAATATTGAATGGAATGGAATATTATTATATTGAAGTAGTTGTACCTAGTTGTACAATATTTATCAGGAATCCATGGTCTTTAATATTTTTCAGGTATCCACTATTTTATTTCTGGCCTGATGGTGGTGACAAGTGCTATTGGCTTTCTGAACAGCTGTATTGTCATGAATCGATCAGCAGCCAAGAATACAGGTCGGAATATCACCACTTGGCTTCTCCTGGACTCCCTGTTTGAGACTACACGAGTGGTCTATGTGTTTTTGTGTGAAATAGTCATAAATGGGAAAGGGCCTTTACAAATATATGACCTGTTGATCAGTATTGCGCAATATTGTAAGTATATTTTTCATTTTTATAGGGCACATTTTAAAAATATTGTGTTACGTTTGTTCAATTCATTTCGTAATATTAAATTTTTTTTTAAGTTTATTTTATAATATAACTTACTTTTCTACTTTATTTCAAATTACCAAATTCTGTTCCATTTTAATAATTTGATAGTTTAATTTGATAGTGTGAAATATTTTCCAGTTTATTTCAAAATAATTATCATTTTACTTTTATCTCTTATTATTATGTTCCAGTATTGCATATTACAAGTTTCTTTTAACTTTATTTCCTAATACCAAATTTGTTTTTCATTTTATTTGAAAATGCCAAATATTTTTCCAATTTGTTTTATAAGACAAGTTTCTTATCTACTTTCTTTTATAATACCCAATTTCCTCTTATGTTCAATTCTCAATACCAAATTGTTTTTCCAATTTATTTCATATTGCCAAATTTCTTTTCCAGTGTTGGACAGCTTCCTGTACTGTCAGATGATACTCAGACACTAGTTATTTATATTAGTGTTAGTGTTTACTGTGTTAAGACATTCCAATTACAAATGTTGGCACAAACATTTGTACCAATGATGAGATTAAACAGTCAACTGAGACTGTTGTTATAAAAAAATGTAATTATTTACACTAACTATAATTATTATTTACTATTTAACAATGCGACATAATTGTTGCCATTATAATGTCACAGAATTGATTGGTAGGGTAGACAGAAAAAACAATACACTATATACAAGTTGATTATTCATCTCACAATAGCGTCGTAGTATTAGTAATAGACAACTGATATATTATTTCCTATATTCCACCCATATAAGGTAAATTATCTTTCACCAGGTCATGGTAATACCTTAGACTGTATCATTACAAACTAAGTAAGATCACGGTTAAGCTGTAAAATGATCTCTGACATGGAAGTATTAATTGTATTAGAAAGTGAGATTTTATAGTATTAGTAATCCACATAGTGGTTGTTTTTATAGTTTGTAGTATTAAATACTCATATATATTTCACTAGTTTAGTTTTTCCAACTGTGATTATCATAATGTACCTATTGTATGTTAAAAACTATTTTATTTCTAATTTTATGATTTTTTTACTTTGTTTGACAATTGTTTTGAATTATATGGGAATGTTTGAAAAATGATCTTAGAATCATGATTACCCAGTGTACCTTTTACCCTAGAATGACGTCATATGAAGGTCATACAACAGTCATCAATATGACTAAAAGATACTTAGACATATTGTAAAGTTAAAATCTCCCGCAAAATGGTCAATGCTGACCTTAATCCTGAGGTCAATTGAACGTTATACGTCACGAAGTATGAAATAATATCAGTATTACGTCACTTTGACGTAAACTAGTTCACTGAGTAGAATTTTGGTCTATTAGTTATTTGTTGGTTTAAATGGTGATTCGGTGATTAACTGCATGTCGAACGTACGTTATACAAAATGTGTGCAATGAGTCACATATGACTCATATTTTACCTAAATTCTGATAGTCCGATATCTCAGTGACGTAAACGTGTCCACTGAGTATAATCTGTAGTGCGATAAGACCTTAACCCAAATGTCAAGTGCACATCATACGTACGTCATATTATTGACTCATAAATTCTGACAGAACAATCATTGTTACGTCCCTTTGACGTAAAGGTATCGGCATTTAATATAAAATACGCTTGAATCTGATACTATTCTAGTAATACAATTTAAAAATAAATACTTATTTACATATTGTTGTTCTAAATCGGTTAAAGTATTTATTTCACATTTTTCAGTTAACATTTTCGAATTGTATTTATAAACTGGTGCCTTGTGTATATAATATATGTCGTGTGAAATTGTGAAGTGCGGTTGGTTCGTCACAATTGTTTATTTGTATCTAGATATAGATATAAGGGATAGTAGATATTTAAGTATATATGACATTGTGAGATTAACCGCTGCAGCCGGTAATCATGTGAGATGTTTTTCATAATTTTCATATTCCCTTTCACTCGCTATTGAAACGTCATATAATTTTACCTGCACCTCTTCCTCTTGATCCCCCTCCCTCCCGCTTCTTCTCAAGTGAAATACCATAAGGATGAGCTTCTACCGCATCCCCATCCTCGCCCGTTTCCTCGCTGGTCATATATAAGATTTAGCTCGTACCGCTCCTTTTCCTCTCCCGTTTCCTTGCTGATGACATACCATAATATTTAGTTCGAACCTCTTCCTCTCATACCACTCCCCCCTCGCTGCTGATACATCATAAGGTTTAGCTCATATCGCTCCTTTGCATCTCCCATTTCCTTGCTGATGAAATATCTTACATTTAGTTGGAATCACTTCCTCTCGACCCTCCCCCCCCCCCTCGCTGCTGATATATCATAAGGTTTAGCTCATACCGCTCCTTTACCTCTCCCGTTTCCTTGCTGATGAGATACCTAACATTTAGTTGGAACCACTTCCTCTCAACCCTCCCTCCGCCCCTCGCTGCTGATATATCATAAGTTTTATCTCGTACCGCTCCTTTTCCTTGCTGATGAGATATCATAATATTTAGGTCGAAACTCTTCCTTCCAGCCCCCGTTTGTTTCTCGCTGTTAAGTGTAATGCAACCCGAACCATGCCTTCTCAATCCCCTCCGTTTTCTCGCTAGTGAAATATGATAAGATCTAGCTCGAAATCTATCTCTCCTATGCCCCGGTTCCACGCTATTGAGATATTGTAAAATTCAGAAGGATACACTCGACAAACCCAGGCAGGTTTCTTTTGATTACCTTCACAGATTCGCTGAACTTAGAAATGTATAGTACTAATCACACCTAATGTATAGTACTAAGATAAACTACGATCGTTAGTAATGTATGATTCCAGAAAACAGTTCCTATAAGTCAGTTTTATTAGAGAAAGGGATATATAAACTTCTTTTGAGTTCGATACATCTATGTGTGTATACTTTGGTTGAATTCAATAAAACCTGGAACGTGAAGCTTAAGTTTTATTTAACTTTCCCAGGTTAGTGCGCTTACGCCTTAAAACTGTATAGCAACAACAGAGATAACAGTTCAACTTTAACCAGTCAGCAATAATAATAAATTTTTAAAACGTTCTTATATATCACATTATACATTTGTAGAATTCGGGATATATGTTCAATTCCATAACCCTTAGACTGTCCCTGTCAACTACAGGTTGACAAGGCCGATTTGAATTAGATTATCCGTGTCAACTACAAATTTACATAATACGATAGATCCGTCTCAACTCGTGCCATCAGAACTATAAGCATCTCTTTCTTTTTATATGTGTTATTTATTTTACCTCTTGGTAACTGTCGTAACAAAGGTATGCGTAGAGACGACACCAGACAATAGAAAAAACAAAAAAAAATCAGTTACAAAGTGACCATTGCGGTAACGGTGCTTGTGTCGCGTCGGAGGTTTTTGATTATGGAAGTGATGGGATTAACAACTGAAACCCTTGAGGTAAGTTTTAATTTTTAAGATCTCAAAGTTTAGCGCAACATGACGCTCGTCTTAATTTGATAAACATAAGATAGCAATTTATAGTTTAACTATTAGTAAACATAAAAATGATAACATTTGGTAGTCTTTTATGAACATTTAAGTCAGAACAGCCCCTTTAGCGTCATACGACACGCAAGGCAAGCTACGCAAAAACGTGAGTGCGGGGCGAGACAGACGACTGTTATTTCTGTTAAAAATCGCGGGCAAATTACGGGTGCCAATTATACGCGGCCGGGCAGTCTCGTCCAACCGCATAATAGTTACGACTGGAGCGCGCATAATTTCTTAATCGGGTCACCAGTGTGCGAGCGAGAAAGCAACATCATTTATCGCACAGCGGTGTGTTATCTGTTAATAATACAATGAATACCTATAACGATTCCAAAGTAGTTTAAAAAACCTATTATTTTATATTAAAATAAAAGTCACTTTAATTTTTTATATATTTTTTTAATCTGTGAGTTGTCCAAAAATATAATCGCATACAGCTACCAACACTTCAACAGGCTACCGAATTACAAAGTGCACTTCTCGTCTATACGGGATACAGAAGGCTGCACCGCACACTTCGCAATATAACGAACTAATATAATCACTTTATTATCCATTCAATAACTTAATATATTCAAAACCAAACAGACTAAAAATGCCCTACATGTTTGATGAAAAAGAAATTAGCTTTTTACCATATTTCTATAACGAGAGATAATTTTCTTCACCAAATGTTGGTTAAATAGTTTTTGCCTTCTCGTCTACTAATGGTTCTAAGATTGATTGAATATTTGCTTTAAAATCTCTATCTGTACCATGAGGCCGTGAGAGCAATAACAGCCTATCTACTAAATGAAATGAGATTGCAATATATTTACAGTTACAGACCATTCTGTAACTATAAAAACCGTATTAGATTAATATAACTTAGGCCTTTCTTACTCTCGCAGTCATATCCTGAATAAAACATTACTGGTTACAATAAAATGTTCATATATTGTCAGTGTGCAGTACAGAAATGTCCTAAAATCACTTTACAGCGAGTTCAATCAAGAGAACACAAGCTATTCTTACATCTAGAATTTATTTGGACATTTAAGGAAATAAATAATTTATTTTGCTTATAATTCGTAAATAAATCCCAAATGCGAATGACAGCCGACTGTCATTACAACAATGATTTTAAAACATTTCACAATTGAGGCCACCAAAGTATGGACTACAGCGAGAGTTAGTGTACAGAGAAAATATTTCTACCCTCTTCTTCTCTTTGTCTGAGTAATAAATAGATTTCAGAAAATCATATATTAATTATACTATTGTTTAGGTTATTCATGCACTCGCGACCTCAATTGTCACCTTCCTATAACCCTTTTAATTCTATTTCCAACGTGTATATGTTTGCCGACTGCGAACACTCAGAAGATTTATTAATCGTGATAAGATGAAAAGAATATCTGGAATCCAAAAAGACTTCTCTTTATATATAAAGCTTCATTCTGCCGTGATACATAAACGTATCGTGTCGATGACGGCGTCATTCATTTAAAACAAGACGTATCGTGTCTATGATCTTCCTTCTTTGATGCCTTTCAGCTGTGCCAATTGGGCACAGATTATCTCGCCAGTGTCAAGTTTATTAGAGAAGACACGAAGGAAATTGTTCGGTTTATAAAAACATCCTAAGTTTAATTTGGATTACCAAATTAAATAGACAACCGTGAATCAATCTTACGGCTTCTTCAAATGGTGGTGAAAATTGGGTAGGTCAGAAGAAGCACAAAAGTAAAATAAATGCGGTAGAGATGAGAGCATTGAGAAGTATGAGTGGGTTGAAATTGAGTGACAAAGTAAGAAATAGTGTGATAAGAGAACGATGTAGTATAAAAGAAGACGTAGTGACTAAAACTGAGAAAGGTATGCTTAGATAGTTTGGGCATGTAGAGAGAATGAATGAAAGGAGACTGACAAAAAGGATTTATGAGTCAAGAGTGAATGCGAAAGTTGGAAGGAGAAGACCAAGGCAAACGTTCCTGGACCAAATCCAGAACATTTTAAATAACGGCCAGGTCAAGAGTACTCTAAACTGATGAACTTGTATGAAAGGTCTAATGAGAATGAAAGAAGCGTAGGAGATATGCAAGGATCGTGAGAAGTGGTCTCTGCCTACCCCAAGGGATTGAAGCGTGATGCTATGTATATGTATGTATGTATTGTTATTTTTTCGAAACAATACGTATCGGTTCTATGACAGTGCCATTAATTCAAACGTTAGCCGTTTAGAAAATTATGTATAAGAATCGTACAGTAAATAACCAAAGTGGCAATATGTCTGTGAGTATGTGCAGTCGGCAGTCTGTTTGTGCAAAATACAATCACGCAATGCTACGCCCTTAGCTATTTTACGTATTACACTTTTACCCTGTACAATTCATACCAAATAGTGTTTAGCCAATGTAGCAACAGCAGGCAAAGTACTATCGCAAATATTTTTAATTTAAAACAGGATTCGGCAACCGTAGCTTAGTAACAATTCCAAGCAACCAGCAAAGCTATAATTTTTTGATGTATACAATAGTTTGTAAAGTTTTTAATGACATTCAAATGGACCAAAATTCCTTTCATTTCATAATTTTTTTAATGGTAAGAAAAAAATGAAATAAAAATGTTTACCATTTCTTGTTTTGTAACTTAGTCCAAAAAAGAAATCTCTCTTGCTTTAACATGACCTAAAAATAACGAATATTCAAATCTATTTATACAACTACCCACCATTCATAAAAAAAATTGCTGAACCCTGTTTTAACGTTACTGAAATGTAGACAAATTCGTCTTTGAAAATGGACTGATATTTTGTAAAAATATTACATTTTCTCGAGACAAATATCGCAACAAAACCACATTTTTACAGAATTCGTGAAACTCACGACTAATCTTAAGCCACTATTGCGTGCGTAAGAATGAATTATGCTATATTTAAGACCACGGTACATCAAAAATGGCAAATCTGTTACAATTATCCGCCGTATAAAGGATATTCGATGCAAACATTTCATTAACGGCCCATTAAAATCCCAGTGTTGGGCAGAAACCTCCTCACTGACGGTTACAGATAATTTTTCGATTAAAATAGTTCATAGTTTCACTAAATAATCATGTGTAAGATTTTAGATACTTTTCCAACTTGGAAAGATTATCGACACCTGAATTATTATAGAATACATCACAGTCTTGAAAAAAATGTTTGCATCGATAAACGCTTACAGGCATCTTATAAAAAAAAAAAACAGGCGCGGATACAGAATTCCTATGACATATTTCTAAAAAATCTGATTAAAATTTAGGATCACTATAAAAAAATTGTTTGGCTGAACATAACACCAAAAATATTATGAATAGCCAGATAGTATCTCAAAGGGCCAGACTGGCTGTGGATGCAGGGGTGTTGGTGCCAACACTTATGTATGGTAGTGAAAGTTGGGTATGGCAGAAGAATCAAAAGTAAAATAAATGCGGTAGAGATGAGAGCGTTGATTGATGGTATGAGTGGATTGAAACTGAGTGACAGAGTGAGAAATAGTGTGATAAGAGAACGTTGTGGTATAAAAGATGTAGTGACTAAAATCGAGAAAGGTATGCTTCGATGGTTTGGGCATGTAGAGAGTATGAATGAAAGGAGACTGACAAAAAGGATTTATGAGTCAAGAGTGAATGCGAAAGTTGGAAGGGGAAGACCAAGACGAACGTTCCTGGACCAAATCCAGGACATTTTAAATAAGGGCTAGGTCAAGAGTACTCTTAACCGACTAACTTGTATGAAAGGTATAATGAGAATGAAAGAAGCGAAGGAGATATGCAAGGATCGTGACAAGTGGAAGGACGTTGTGTCTGCCTACCCCTATGGGAATGAGGCGTGATGCTATGTATGTATCAATATAAAAAAATCTGGTGTGCAATTCTACGTGGTAGAAGTGACACCTTAAAAATGTTGGCTTCAAGATAGTGAGACGAATGTAAAATGTCGGCAAGGGGATATTTGTAGGTTTCAGTGATCATTTAATGTTAACTCCCACTATGTCTTGGCGGACATGAGTGGAGGGGGTACGAAGCAGAGCCACCAACATAAACCCTGTATAATGTTTCCTATCTCATTTTCTCTCACGCTCAATCTTATCCATTTATGTGAATTCAAAATATTTATCTTTGAAAGAGTAACTAATGACTTTCTTACTTCCAAAGAGCGTTTGTATTTCAAATAGTCTCAATAGAATCGTGTATCCGCACCTGACTATATATTTCTTTTATAATAAATTTGTTACAACTATTGCTCGAATGTACGAAAATACTATTTATTTTACATATAATGGCACTTCTAATAATTTGTAAATTCACTAAAACATTAGTTCGATAGCAAAATACACTCTGTACAGGCGACGCACGGACAGCGCCACACTCTATTTTACAAAACATACAATATTTCGTCAAAATACAAATAAATAGCGCGTCCAAATTAAGAGGAGGAAGGTCAATGACCTTATTCATAGATTGTCTCTGGTATGGTTGACAGTTTATAACTTTTTCGTCTATGGCTCACATCAGCTGACTGTATGATAATCTAATATAACCAAATCTATTTTTATCCACTTTTAAATAATTATTTTAGTATTAATTCGATAAAATAACAGTATAAATTCAAATTCTAATTCCTACGGTTAACTTGGACATACCATATACCTCAGTTTTGATCGAAATATCGCGTCCGTCCGTGTTTCATGGGGGTCATATAAACTTTGTCCTACTCGCTTTAAAACCATCTATACTAATCAGTAAAATATAGCACTTCGTAAAACTAGCTAACCTACCCGGATAGCGTCGTATCAGAGACATCACAACCCACTATAATTAAAAAAGGACAATTTACAGTCGATTAGAATATAAATCTAAGATATAATACAGCGAGATGAAACGTCTGAGATCCAAACAAGAGGAACATAATACAACTAAGCGAACATAACAGGGCTTCCGAGCCTAGCTTTAACCAAATAAAGTCAGGCTTTAATTATTTAAACTCAATTATTAACCCTTTAAAATCAGGCTTTATTATTATTCTCGGCTTTGTTATATCTAGTAACAGTGAAGAAAATTTGTAACTAATAATAAGTATAACAACCTAATTATGTTTTCAAAAATCATACATCATTTATTTTTAATTAGTCTCGGAAGCCTTAACAAACATACATAGAGGGCTTGAAAACCGGATTACTTTTCTATATATTTAAAATTCATAAACCAATAGTTTAACCGCTTTAATTATTAATAACTGAATACGATATCGAGAAACCTCTTTCGGTTAATAAGAAAAAAAATCTTCTTATAATAAATAATATATATCAAATTAGATTTAGTTTAGCTTTTACAAGAGTTATTGAATGAAATCAAGATCATACCAACAATACAACAAAAAATACGTTAAAAAGACCAAAAAAGAAATGTTCTTTCCCAACGAAACATATACAACGAATTAGTTCAATTAATTTCTCAACCGGTTAATAAATTATTCGGTTTCAAGCCCTGAATTAACTAACGAAAAAAGAAACAACTTAAATCAAGCTACAGAATCTATCTACAATATAATATTGTCATGTATTTATTACAATATTCTACAATAACTGTACATTTTCTCGACGAAACGAAAAGAAAATAAAATACGCTACCCGCTAGAAGGCTCGTTCTATAACATCAATAATCTCTGTAGTTATTTTTTATACATACAAATCTTTATATAATAAATTTCTAAGATGTAGTTCGGTTTTTACATTTGTGCATAGCGCGGGTAGTGTGAAAAAATATTTGAGCCATTTTTTAAATCAACGCCATCTAGCGGTCAGTGCAGGCCGTCGAACTCCTTAGATATGTAGCATTTAACTTACAATCAGTGTTGCCAGATCAAATAAAACAAGTTACTTTACGTAATCATATAAAAGAAAGCCTAAAGAATTTGAAATTAATAAAAAGGTAAAGAGTTCTCTAATTGAAAAAAATAATTCCTTTGATTAAGTTATAAAGTATAAAATAAGAAATGTTAGCGTAATGCAAGATGTGTTTAGGTTTTAATAACGAAACCTTAACCGGTATTTAATGCACCGGTTATATCAAACTAGAATACTAGTTAAAAAACCAGTTTTTAGTTTCCCTTTGTATGATACTACATCTTAAGCGATATTAGGAAAACTATATCACCGCTGCCCGGTTAAACATACAATTGATCGGTTAATTAAAGCTAAAAATTCTAACTAGTTAATAAACGAGCTGTTTATTCCCATTAATGAAACTTTACCCTGTTTTGCCAGAAAAGGAGCCTGTTTAATAATTTTAATTTAATAAAGCTGTTAAATGATTTATTAACCAGTTATGGTGTTTCGGTTTCATATCGTTGTCGTCAAATGAAACCAAAACATCATAACCGTTGTAGATGATATAAAAACCTTCTAATTTATTTTCGTAATCAATTCTAATCCTCAAAACCTATGACGATTACATCAGTTGATCTGGCAACACTGTATACAGAGTGAATTTTTCAATTGGCCGAAAATGGGCACTACTACGCTGAAATAATATGAAAACCCGGTACTATTAAACCATGTTATAGTATTTCCAATAAAGAATAACTAGACAAGAATATTGAAATATGAGAAAGTAAATTTCTTGAATTTAATTACATGTCCCCTTGAAAAAATCACCCTGTATAGTTTCAAAATATAATTTAAATTAACAACTTACAATCTATAACAGAGAAATTTATCTCCAAAGTTGTGAAAACGTAATGAACACACTCTGATCAAGAATGCAATGTTTTTGGCCGTCAGTTAAACTTTGTTTGGCTGCAAACTTGACTTTCGTTGGCTAAAAATTTGATTGTAACATGCCTTTGTCAGGCTGTAAAATTTTGCCGTGACAATAACGGAAAAATTTTCACCAAATTTATTCAAATGAATTCTCTCTTAAACAAAGCAATGTTTGGCAGTCAGTTAAACTTTATTTGGCTGTAAACTTGACTTTCATTGGCCGACAATATGCCTTAATTTGGCAGCAAAATTTTAACAATGTTAGCGACAAAACCGTTATATTCATTATAACATTATTATGTGTAGCGTTTAGTGTCAATTTTGATGCCATTCTCTAAAATAGACGAAGCTAATTTTAGGCGAAAAACTTGTTCAGAAATTTGAATGTTTTAACAAGTATTTTAGTGTAAAACACTCTTTTGATTGTGTAAATTTAGGTGACTTTAAAAACGAAATAGTTTTATTTTTAGTTCTAGAAAATTGTCACTTGTGTCTCTCTTCATATATAAACAAATATTTAGTCAAAATTATCCAATTTCTAAAACTAATATTGGACTAAATAAGCTTTAGGCATTTCATAGGAACACTATTGTGGAGAAATCTTGGTATCATTTGGCATCTCTACTTTAATAAGCATTAAACGAAAGAAATCTCTCTTTAAATAATTTTAATTTCACTTTAGGCCGGTTTATAACGAGGCTTTATAACAATCGAATGAAAATTAATTCATCATTTCAATTAAAATAAATACGATTTATGAAAGAGATGTTTCCTACATAAAGGCGTACTTTTAACGTATGAAGATACGAGAGCAAGAATGGCCTATTATCATATGTACCGTATAAGTTTGGTCCTAAAAATAATTTCCAGAAAATTTACATTTAATATGCCATATTTCAGATATTTTTTTACAAAACGTCATTGTAAGGCCATTCTTACTCTGTGACCTCATGTCTGAATCGGTCTTACAATAGTCTAAGGCATGTCATAGACTTATCAAAAATATCTTAACATATATAAGAAATTCTACCAAATTATGAATGACACGCCACTTCTAAATGTATTTAGAAGAAATATATTTACTTTTTCAACAATAAAAAAAATCAAGAAACAATTTCGACACATTCAATATAGAGTATGTTATATTACTAGCACTTCAAGAATTAAGATTCAAAATCAACATTCATCAATAATAAAAAAATCATTTTGAAGGTAGTTAGATTAGTGAACTACCGTCATAGTGATTTTATCAAAAATTATTACGTAATAGTAACAGTTGGCAGTGCTATCCAGGAACCGTATAGAATTTTAATCCAATTTCATTTATATGTGTTTAAACAATTTATATTTGCACTATAGTTTTATGAAGGCATCTGACTGAGTTTGTTCTGGGCTCCTTCTTAGTCGTTCTTTAATGAATAGACATTGGAATTATGTCTGACGATTAAAGTGTTGTAAGAGCCACCTGGATTTGAATTGATGTCTTCTAAATAAAATCAAAGTCGTGTTAGCAACAGCGACAAATTGTTCCTGTGTACGTGGCAACATGGACACATGACGTCACGGCGCAGTAAATCCCTACCACAGCCGATGTCAGCGTGTGCGGCAGGAGGTCAGAGCGTGTGCGCTAGAAGTTCTGCTGCCGTTTGCGCTTGAGGGTGATGGCGTCGAGGATCGGGCGCCGCTTGCGTTCGTATCGCTGGTGCAGCCGCTCGATCTCCGCCTCCATCTCGGCGTCCAGCCGCGCCATGCACGCCTCCAGCTCGCGCTCCGACAGCAGCGACAGCTGCAACACATACAAATCGATAAATTGTTTTCAAGTGATAACTTCTTTAGCATTTGTTCACCTGATGCGTGCATGACTCAATCCTGATGACGTGTACGTTACACGTCGTCAGGATTGACGAGTCATACTCAGTTCCTTGCCCTTATCCCACTGGGTGGGATATTCGCCACTATCAGCTGTCATTTCTCTTTCACACAGTTCATCCACACTTTTTGTGGTCGCCCTCTACCAGCCCTATCCCTTACCATCATATTTAGGCACTCTTGCATACATGGCTATCCTCCCTTCTCATGACATGTTCATACCATTTCGTTCATTGCCTTCCACACCTTAACTTCTCGGTCACTGTTGCTACTTTCTTACTTCCTCTGAGTGTAAGATTCAATAAAATTACTCCGTAATATTAATTTTAAACACAGTTTAACAAGTTGTATCATTGTATAAAATAAAAATAAAGAGTTATGAAACGATTCCGAAAAACAGCAAGAGCGGAAAAATTGGCTAGTGGCGACATTTTGAGGAGGTGGGGATAGAAGGAACATGGAGTTACTTCAGATATAAATTGTGCTATACAATATCCAATGAAATAATTGTAATGATTGAAGTAATAGTGGAAAATATACTGGTAAATGCTGAGTTTTATTCCTGTGGCTTTCCCACGCATCGTTGTGATTTGAAAGTGAAACGAAAAAGCGACAATAAAAAGAGACAGGCAACGAAATTGAGAAGATTTAACGTGCCCCCTCCACTCGTTGTCACCAAGGAGTAGTGGGGGTTAATATAAACTCATTACTGAAACCTACAACTATCCTCTTGCCAAAATATCAATATCTAGAGGCCAAAATTTTTGAAGGTTTTACTTCTATCACTTATTATACTACTTAGAATATATAGGACGATAACCACATTTCACTTCATTTATTTAAGTCACTTTCCAACGGTCAAAATTGATGATTCAAAATAGTTTATTAAACCTATTCGAATACTGTATATTATTTATATATATTTTATTTAATCTAAGTGTTAACGGAAACGATTATTTTAAATCATTTATTACAGCGACACCCCGTAAGCTGTTTATATAGAAAATATTTACTTGACAACAAAATATTATTACATTTAAATAAAAAAACAAATTTTTTATTATATATACACTATGATATATTAATATTAGTAATTAAATCATTAGTATTATTGTGCATATAATAATTTCGGTCAGGAATTGAAGTAATTTAACTTTAAAATCTAGATGTTTTTATTTCTTATACGTTAATCTATATAAGTAAAGCGTTAGTCCAAGCCAATTATTTGTAAGAAATTAAAAAAAAAACGGTGACCGCTTAGACAGATTTTGTTCAGTATATATATATATATTCAAATTTACTATTACATATTTTCAATTTGTATTGAAGAATTATCATTTTCTATCAATTATTTAAATACAACTTTAATATATTTTTATTAAATATCATACATACCAATGGTATAACATTTAAAAAATATAGTTAATTCTCTATAATCTATTACATGTATTAGATGTTATTAAATATATATAGTATTTGCCGTTTGATAACAGCATCTGTGACAGCTTGAATACAGTAAATCAAATAAAAAAAAAATTAATTCAAGTAAGCTAACTATTTATTTTCTTAATAAGATATAAAAATCTAAAGATATAGGAATCATCATTTCATCGAAAAATGATTACCCAATTACAATATACTATAAACACACAGATTTATACATATCGCTGTTAAATATATATATTTATGGTGACTACTAAAGAAAATATATAAAACCAATTAAAATGCTACACAAGTTGTATACGAAAATACTTTGAATAGTTTTTTTATTGCGGATTTTTGTTTAGTAAAATAATAATACCGATTGTAGTTAAACAGTAGATGTATAATGTTGTAAGAAGTCTTTATGGAGATATGTCATAGAATATGTAATTTTGTGGCTTTCTCTCCCGCGTTCAAATGTTTTTGATAGATGGGGAACAAGTGGAAGAGGTGAAAGAATTTGTATACTTGGGATCTAAATTTACAAAAGATGGAACATGTGAAAGTGATATCGAAAGGAGAGTGAATGCAGGGAATATGGTAAATGGTGCTCTGCATGCTTTTATGAATAGCCAGATGGTGTCTCAAAGGGCTAGACTGGCAGTGCATGCTGGAGTGTTGGTGCCAACACTTATGTATGGTAGTGAAAGTTGGGTATGGCAGAAGAATCACAAAAGTAAAATAAATGCGGTAGAGATGAGAGCGTTGAGAAGCATGAGTGGATTAAAACTGAGTGACAGAGTGAGAAATAGTGTGATAAGAGAACGTTGTGGTATAAAAGAAGACGTAGTGACTAAAATTGAAAAAGGTATGCTTAGATGGTTTGGGCATGTAGAGAGAATGAATGAAAGGAGACTGACAAAAAGGATTTATGAGTCAAGAGTGAATGCGAAAGTTGGAAGGGGAAGACCATTCGTTAATTAAGGGCCAAGTCAAGAGCACTCTAAACCGACGAAGTTGTATGAAAGGTTTAATGAGATTGAAAGAAGCGAAGGAGATATGCAAGGATCGTGGCAAGTGGAAGGATGTCTCTGCCTACCCCGAAGGGAATGAGGCGTGATGCTATGTATGTATGTTCAAATGTATGTCTTAGTAATGGCGATGTATCTGTCAGATGTGAGCAGCGGTCACCGTGGCGGGGTACACACGGAGCATGGAGTGGGGCACACGCGGGACACGCAGACTTACGGGGCCGCAGCGCGAGCAGAGTGACGACGTGCAGTTGACTTACGAATTCGAAGTTGCCCTCCTCCAGCAGAGCGCGCTGTAGCGGCACACCCGCGCCCGCTGCTTCAGCGCCGGCGATCACCACGCCGCTGTCGCTCTGCCTGCACACACAAACACATATGTTGCACACACAGTTACACTTATTGTAACAAAGTATGATAGATAAAACAATATAACATACAGCATTTGTTAGAAAGTAGGGGCGTGCGAATACCGTCCGAATCGAATATCGATATTCGAAAAAATCGAATAATTCGCGAATTAAACAAATGTGTCTGGATTTTCAATTGTTTTTATGTAAATAATTGAAATCGTGTATTCGACTTATAAATTATATTCTTTTCGTTTAAAAGTCAATTCCCCAGAGAATACAACTGTTCATTTTCAATATATAGTAAAATAATCTAGATGGTGATATCGGCAAGAGGTCCGGAAACAAAATTTAACCAAAAAGCGAAAGATTAATTTCCACTGCTGGCGATATCGTATCTCATAAACGAACATTATCACCCGATTCAGTATAGTATTTATTATTTTTTAACAAAAACTATTTGCTACGATATAATTTCTGTCATTTCATTCTCTTTTAAATAAAAAAAACTATAATAAATGTTCTATTAGAGCAAATATATTTCATGGTTTGAATATAATGTATATAGACTGTTAAATTTATATTTGAATATTGAACGTAAGAAACCCTGAATTGCAAATAGTGTATGAATTATTTGGGAACTTTCGAATCAACATTTGAATCCGAATGAATCGCCGATTGGTACCGATAAAAAATAGTTTCCAGAAACTTCTCTAAGGGTAGCTATTTAAATATTGTATGGATTTTTGAGCTAGCAGCTACATTTCTTTTCCAAATTAGCGTGATTGATATTTTAATAAACCAGTAAATAACGTGATCACCTGATGTTATGCGAAATCCAAAATTTTTAGGATCAATGGAACTGCCAATGTCGATTAAAAGGTTTTTTTGGGGTAGAAGAGATTTCTGACCTTAGCGTGTCGTCGGGCAGCCGCAAGTGCGGGGTGAGGGTGCCGTTAGTGGCTGCCAGCCCCGCGTGATTCACCTCCTTTTTCTCGAAGTGCTCCAGAAATAGCGGCCGGTACTTGGGCCGGTTCGTGTCCATGGGGTCCGTGTCGTGCCCTGGAGAACGACCAGCGACGAGCGTAATTAATTACCACACCACGCAATTCTGGTTGAATAAACAGATTTCAGCACCAAAATACTTGCAAAATACTACCAAAAAGTTTATTGCGCTTTCGTAGATTTAGAAAAGGCCTATGATCGAGTGGTGAGGAATGAGCTGTGGTCAACGTTATCTACGTATGGGGTGAGCGGTTGTCTGATCCAAGCATTGAAGTCTCTCTATGAGGGTTCTAGTGCCTGTGTCAGAATAAACGGAGCGTACACGGAGTGGTTTCCTGTCGAAAGAGGTGTTCGACAGGGATGTGTTGCGTCACCATGGCTGTTCAACCTTTTCATGGATAAATGTTTGACAGATTTAAAAGAAAGTATGTATGGGTTAAGAATGAATGAATTACTCATCAAATGTTTACTCTACGCTGATGATCAAGTAATACTTGCGTCATCCGCTAACGAGCTTCAGGAGATGCTAAATATTATGAATGAAGCTTTGAAAGGGAAAGGAATGAAAGTGAATGTAAACAAAACGAAAGTTATGCTTTTTGAACGAGATGAATCTATGATGAATGGCAATATTTTGATAGATGGGGAACAAGTGGAAGAGGTGAAAGAATTTGTATACTTGGGATCTAAATTTACAAAAGATGGAACATGTGAAAGTGATATCGAAAGGAGAGTGAATGCAGGGAATATGGTAAATGGTGCTCTGCATGCTTTTATGAATAGCCAGATGGTGTCTCAAAGGGCTAGACTGGCAGTGCATGCTGGAGTGTTGGTGCCAACACTTATGTATGGTAGTGAAAGTTGGGTATGGCAGAAGAATCACAAAAGTAAAATAAATGCGGTAGAGATGAGAGCGTTGAGAAGCATGAGTGGATTAAAACTGAGTGACAGAGTAAGAAATAGTGTGATAAGAGAACGTTGTGGTATAAAAGAAGACGTAGTGACTAAAATTGAGAAAGGTATGCTTAGATGGTTTGGGCATGTAGAGAGAATGAATGAAAGGAGACTGACAAAAAGGATTTATGAGTCAAGAGTGAATGCGAAAGTTGGAAGGGGAAGACCGAGGCGAACGTTCCTGGACCAAATCCAGGACATTTTAAATAACGGCCAGGTCAAGAGTACTCTAAACCGACGAACTTGTATGAAAGATTTAATGAGATTGAAAGAAGCGAAGGAGATATGCAAGGATCGTGGCAAGTGGAAGGATGTTGTCTCTGCCTACCCCTATGGGAATAAGGCGTGATGCTATGTATGTATGTATGTAAATACTTGCAGTATACTAAGCCACAGGTTTCATTACACAATGACTACTACTATTATTATGGAAAAAAAGGCTGTGCTATTCTATCATAAACGACTTGTTCGCGACTTTTCCCTTTAATTTATAAATAATACAACGTAAATAATATTGTTAAGCATCGTTCGTTTTTGTATAGTATATTTTGTTTTAACTTAGAGTCTCTATAGATATTTATAACTTTGTATATAGAATGTTTGTTAGCTATAGCGTATATACATATTTGTCATTCCTAAGAATAAAGTTGTTTGTGTAATTAATGTAATCCGTGTGATTGGTGGGAAATAAAACTCCAATCATAGGATGCACTTTTTATCCAATGAAATAACAACCACCGTCGTTTGCTTGTCACAATAGCGCACGTTTGTCAGTCGCAAATATCGTACAATAGATAGCCAAATTCGGTAAACAATATTCCTCCTGAAACAACGGTTCGTACTTAAATCCTCGTCTGGTGACAAGTAGATGGCGGAGCGTTGGAGTGAAGAATCTGGTGGCATTTTCATTTACCCTGAACCGGCAAGTCTTCGCAAGAAGGGACTCACAGACTAGACTAAGTTATCGGACTTGACTGCATAAAGAATAATCTACAGAATAGATTTCATCATCCAATATCTAGTATTATAAAAAGTCATAAAAACGAGTTTCATGATATTGAACTTTAAAGCATCTTTCTTGTTCGTTGAAGTTAATTGATTAATGTATTTATTCCCTTGTATATATTTCCTGAATACAATTAATTATCAAACCGATTGATGGATTTGTTAACTATGGATAGTATACCAATGGATTGATGGGGTGCACCGTATTGGCTTACGGGCTGCGGGTTACCGATCTCTGACCTGAACATAAAACTTGAATGGATTCTCACGTTTCATGGTGGCGAGATCGTGGTCGTAGATGACCATCGTGCCCAGGTCTGCTGCCAGCTCCAGAGACGCGTCCCGCGGAACCAGAGTCGCCTCTCGGGCCTTCATCGTGGCCGAGCCGAAGTCATCACCACCACCACCACCCTAGAAGAAGAAAAAACATCACATATTACATATAAAAGGCGGTTTAAAGAGACCAATCTCATATTGTAACTAGCTGATTATAAAACATGTATACTCAATTAAGATGACAATGAGAACGGGTTTGGCCATGTTCGATACTTATTTTGCCATAATATGCCGTAGTACTACTCACTCACTTCATCAGGAGACCTCTAAAACTGTACTCCCGATTGACAATAAATATTCCAGAGCGACGGATTCCGATATTCCCACGGGATGTGACGGACACCACTGGGGACCACCTTGTAAGTGCTCGGGCGCACGTGTTTATGCGTAAATGCATGTACGTGGGTCGTAGTGTACGTGTACGTGAGTGCGTGCGTGTCACCTTCGCCATAGTCTTGCAGTCAGGCGGAGCTCGGAAGGCCTGGCTCTCGCGGATCTCACGAGCCTCAGCGATCATGGCGCTGAGGATACTCGCCTGCTTGGCGTTGCCTGGAAATACACCACATCCTATATTATCTATACAAGGTGTTAGGAATCCGGCCCCGAAAACGTAGATGGGGCGGCAAAAATCGATCCTCATTCAAATTGGGCCGGAAAAAAGTCGTTTATTCACACAGGCAGCTGCCGCATGCGGTTCTTGACTCTGGCGAATGAAAACATGATTTTTTTCTGGGTCCCATCATCAAAAGTGTCATTAGTACTAACGTCTGTCTTCGTTTTCCTAACAACTTGTATATACATTCTTAAATATAAAACTACTCAGCTATTCCAACCCCTAGATAGTGTTGGGGCCAGTGCCCTGGATAAGTGAGAGGGAGTCCCGGCTGCCCGGTATTTAGAAAAACGAAAGCAGACTGTTATTTATTATTACACTGATTATAGTTGTACAATATTTACGAAGTTTTTTTTTTTTATAGGTAAGACCGTTCGACTTCGTGCGTCGTGACTGAATGGGATCGTACGCGAACATCATCTTTTCCATCAACTCCGAAGTCTCGGCTGCCCGATCCGGCCCGAAGGACCATAGAGTGAATTATGAGGAATGTTTATGTATATAGTTATTATGTAAACTTCTTGAAATACAATCATAATTGAAGTGTCAAAAAAGTCAAGCCTAGATACTTTCATAGAAACCGCTGCCTTAGAGATATAACAAAACAATGCATGGGGATATTATTCTTATATAGATAGACAAAAATGTCCGCGATGGCATTTATCCATTTACAGAAATGGTCCGACCCTGTCCAATATGGATACAGTTTTAATTGTTATGAATTTAAGCATTTCATGTATATTATTTTGATCTTATGCAACATAACATGTAGGCATAATAATTTATACGAACATGCGAAGCCGGGGTGAGTCATTAATTTATTACAAAATATAATAAATTAAATAGTGTTTCATACCACATTGTAAAAAGAATAATAAATTAGAAAGATGCCACAGTACCTATGAACTCATGTGTCAACAGGTATTCAGCCGTGGCCCTCTCCTCCGGGTTTTTGACGAGACACTGGCTGACGAAGTCTATAAACTCCGGTGACCACTGATCCGGCTCCCTGGAACACAGATATAGGTTTCATTAAATTTACCTAATAAAACTGCCCCTAAAGCCGATTCAACTAAAGCTTGGCAGCCACTTCAATTAGGATTTTAAAAAAATGTATTCTCACCTGAACGACGGTGGTGGCTTAGTGGGTATCATGAAAATCGCTCTCATTGGGTGGATGTCCCCGTAAGGGGGCTTCCCTTCGGCCATCTCCAGCGCCGTAATTCCCAGCGACCAGATGTCCGCCACGCAATCATAACCAATCTCCTGGATCACCTCCGGCGCCATCCAGAACGGTGTGCCTATCACAGTGTTGCGTTTCGCCATCGTATCCTGAAAGGTACAGCAACAACTGATATAGAAGACATATACAGAAAAACAATTTTTTTTCTATAATCCTGAAGAATTTCAAGCGTAAACTTATCACAATACTACAAATTGTGAACAATATTTATTTATGTAACTTTAAAGGGAACTTATGAGCCATCATAGCTTAGAGCAGGAAGCCAGATGACTAAGCTCAACGCCATAATGGCTTAGAGTAAGAATCTATTTATCCATTTAGGCCATAATGGCTTACAGGAGGAATCCATGTTTTTAAACACTACACCATAACGGTTTAGATATGGAATTCATATGTTTCAACACATTGTGGTATTAAAGAGTTAAAGCAGCAATCCAGCTTTCTAACCACTACTCAATAATGGCTTAAAGAAATCTACATGTCTAATCATTTAGCCATCATGACTTAGAATAGGAGTCCATAGCTCTGAACAGTACACTATAAAGGCTTAAAGACATAATAATATCTGTCTTACAGTCAATTGTCCCGCTACACCGAAGTCGGCCAGTTTCGCATGACCCTCCGTGTTGAGCAATATATTCCCCGCTTTGATATCTCTATGGATCTTTCTTCTCCGGTGCAAGTATTCCAGACCCTTCAACGTATCACAGAGTATCGTAGCTATCTCGTCTTCGGAGAGCGTCTTCTTTCGTAGCCTCATAATGTCTGATACTGATCCGGCGCCACAATATTCCATAACAATCTAGAATTTAAAAAATGACGACCGTTTTATTGTTGCTTTCAAAAACTGAAAGGAAATATTAATATATACATATACATACATGAGTCCACCCAACACCCTGGACTGTACTTGAACTGGGTTCCCTAACTCAAGCAACAAAACGCAGCAACAAAACTTGGCTACTGAATTGAATACAAATTTGGCATAAAGATGGCGGCACAGCAGCAAAGTTTTTGTTCGTTTAACATAGGTGGCGTTAGTAGTTGCAATTTAATCAACGCAGGTGAAATCACAGGCAAAAGCTACACTTTAAGTGTAATATCTTCTGAGTGAATTATTGCAGTATTATTAAATAACATAAAGTAATGAGGGGTTAAATTCCCTTAGATTATATTATCTCATACCATCAGGTGCGATCACTGTCTAGCGCTAACCTCTCATCGACAAAAAAAAGGAACATAAAATCGCTTTAAAACATTGATTCCGGCTACTTTGGGTTTCAGATTTCTAATATGATTCCACCTCCAGCTAGCAACTAGTACTCAACTATTTTGGTCATATCTTCCGAAGATCGGCAGACAACCTGGAAAAACTGATTATGGTAGGAAGCGTCGAAGGAAAAAGTAAAAAATTGAACGATCACGTAAAGAATATAACGAGACTAGCGCTTCCAACAGCCCTGAAAGAAGCCAAGGACTGAGAGCGATGGAAGCAGAGCAGCCATGACCATCAGCAATGAAGTATACAGATTTCATGATAAAGAAAATTATGGTTATGATTGTGACTTTAAGGGAGGAAACGTGCATGCCTCACCCAGAGGTCCGTGTTCTTGAAGTAGCTGCCGTAATACTTGACCACGTAGGGACTGTCGCACTGCTGCATGATGGAGATCTCCTTGATGATCTCCTGCAGATCCGTGTCCACCGGCACCTGCTTGATGGCCAGCACCTGCCCGCTCTCCTTGTGCAGCGCCTGGAAAATGCAAAAATCGAAGGAAAGTGAAAGTCTTTCAACTGGCGCAATTGTGCGAATATTTGCTTTTCTCATAGAGGTGCTATAATTTATGAGTCTGGACTGGTCTGAAGCTTAAGCCGTGGCAAATTAACATCGAGAAAGCAGAAATGAAAGACGCTATGTAAAAACTATAAGAGGTTTTATCTCATACTGGGTTAGCATCTAANCTCTAAGCCGACGAACTTGTATAAAAGGTTTAATGAGAATGAAAGAAGCGAATGAGATATGCAAGGATCGTGACAAGTGGAAGGATGTTGTCTTTGCCTACCCCTATGGGAATGAGGCGTGATGTATGTATGTATGTATGTAAATTACAGTCAAGAGCACCTGTCAGCAATAAAAAACAGCACGTGAAGCCTGCATTGAAACAGCGTGTTAGGTCATATCCCCAAAAAACTTCTCTTATGATTAAGAAGGCTTCTATCCTGCAGTAGAACGCTAATAGGTTGTTCTTTTGTTTTTATAGATAGATAGATAGGTAGATAGAATACTCTTTATTGTACACCACAAACATGAAACAAAACTAAGGGTATATAAACTAAGGGGAAATAGGGTAGGTGGTGTCTCCTACTATATAAATACATACATACAAATACGAGGTGTGTTCAAAAAGTATCGCGAATTTTGAATTTTCGCGGGTTACGTATATTCGAATTTCGATTTTTTTGTGGCGTTATGTTGGTACTCATGTCTCTCACTTATGCCGACAAGCTCGGCCATTTTGAATGTTCATTTAATTGTTGACAGCTGCTTTGCTTGCACGTGTTTTGGATCGTCTTCGATTTTTACCTATTCAAAAAAATGGATCAAAGAACCTGTATCAAATTTTGTGTGAAAAACGAAATTAAGTGCGCGGATGCATTCCGAATGTTGACTGTGGCATACGGAGAAGCTACCTTGGACCGAAGCAACGTTTATCGGTGGTACAAAATGTTCTCAGAAGGCCGAGAAGATGTGAACGACGAAGAGCGTGCCGGACGCCCGAGCACTTCAACAACAGACGAAAAAATTAATGAAGTGGAGAAAATGGTATTGGCCAATCGTCGAATCACCGTTAGAGAAGTTGCTGAGGACCTAAACATATCGATTGGCTCGTGCCATTCGATTTTTATCAATGATTTGGGCATGAGACGGGTCGCCGCGAAATTCGTACCAAAATTGCTCAATTGTGACCAAAAACAGCATCGCATGAACATTGCTAATGAGATGTTAAACTCTGTCCGCGACGACCCAAATTTGCTCCAGAGGGTCATAACTGGTGACGAATCGTGGGTTTATGGTTATGACGTGGAAACCAAAGCTCAATCATCTCAATGGAAGCTGCCGCACGAACCAAGACCGAAAAAAGCGCGCCAAGTTCGATCGAATGTGAAAGTTTTGCTGACAGTTTTCTTTGATTGCAGGGGCGTGGTGCATCATGA
>JACTOM010000080.1:453687-465107 GCA_015832385.1 Elymnias hypermnestra | reverse complement strand
TCAACTTAGATTGGTATTAGAAAAAATGAAAATATCTTTATTTATAAATTATGCCACACATCACAATATATTTTAGTACATTTTATAATACCCTGCGATGTGTGGCATAACCTAGAAAATGGACCCAGCTCAGCATTTATGCTACACAGTCTGAAGACCATGTAGCGCTGATTTTCAGCTGGATCCCTTGTCCAGGTGCCATCACGAACGCAGCCCGATATAACTTAATCTATCCTTATATACTATCTAAAGCTACAGGACCTGATAAAAAATGTTGCAAAATTAATAATAATATATACTAATTAAATATAATAATAATTAAACTAAAGACTATATTATATATACTGCCACATACATAAACATAGATATATTTGATATATACACATTAACACTAGAATATATGGCTTATAGAAAAGAAAGCTCCGACACGTGATGTTGGAATTCTTTTTGTTTTTCAAGAAGAAATCGTTTCAATAGTCTTTTGAAGGTAATTTTTGATTTCGTTTGTTTAATTGGAGGGGGATATGAATACATAATTGTCAATCTATCTATACCATTCTTAAAATCACCTAAATAAACAACAGTTTAGGAATACAAATGTTTAGAAGAATATAATGATAAAGTTATATGTGCGTACTTCTAATGATGCATGTTACATTTATGTTGATTTACCTAAACAGGAAAATCGCCTATTCCAGTAGTGCTTCCTATGCCTTTTAATGTTTATTGTGTTTGTTTATGTAGGTCGCCATTAATTACATAAAGTAAGCATTATTTAAAAGCAATATTAACTGGAAAATACTATGTTCAAGGACGAAATACAAAAAAAAGACTACTTGAATATGATTTTATAAGAAAACTATATTAGTCAATAATTAACGAATACGTATCTCTGTATAATCAAGACAATCTTTATGTCTTGAAAGTAGGAAAAAGAACTAAGAGTACATGTCACCTTATTTCCTACACAAATTTAAATTCTAAAAGAAATATTAATCGATTATACAAAGGTATTATTAATGAAGTAATTGTGTATCAAAATAACAGCTTTTTATTGAACATATAACATATTTTGCGTGTCCTTTGCAAAGTTTTCAATACTTTGACTTTACAAACGAAGATAGACAATATCTTTAAGGGACACAGTGTTAAACAAAACAAAAATTGAGAATTCTTGTATTAACAGAGTTCATATTGTCGTTGGGTTAAAACAAGTAAACAAGATATGACGATGCAAATAGAAAATTAATAATTATATTTGGATAGAATTAAGAAAACATTAAAAAGTGAATGGAATGTGTTAAATTAATGCCTCGGTCATCAAAAATCGGCAATGAAACGATGTCAGTAGATGAGAAATACAATGAATACATTTGGTTTAGTCCAAAAAAAGCGCTGAAAAGTTATTTATAAATAAGTAACAAGGCGATGTTAGTAGAAGAGAAAAAAGTAATGAGTAACTTTGGATAGAGTTAAGAAAGCGCTGAAAAGCGTATGGAAAGTAGAAGATTTGGAATCTTTGATGATCAAAAATAAGTAGCAAAACACTGACAAGATAATCCAAAAGAAATGAATAAATTTAGATAGGCTAAAGAAAGCGCCGAAGAGTCTATGGACTTTGAAATAATTTTGTCTCTAGTATTTAAAAATAAATAAGAAAGAGATGTCAATAGAAGAAAAACAGTAATGAATAACTTTGGGTAGGATTAAGAAAGCGCTGAAAGACAGATGGAGTATGAAAGAATTATTGTCTTCGGTATCTTAAATGCAACTGAAAAGTGAATAAAAAGTAGAAAATTTGGAATCTTCGATAATGAAAAATAAGTACTAAAGCGATGAAAGTGCAAACAAAAGGCATAAATTTGGATAGAATTAAAAGTGGAAGAATTCGTGTCTGTCATTTAAAAATAAGTAGCAAAACGATGTCAGTAGTTGACAAAAGTAATTAATAAATTTGGTAGGATTAAGAAAGCATTCAAAAGCAGATGTAACGGAATATTAAAGAATTATTGTCTTTGATAATTAAAATAACTAAGGGATGACAATATAAGACAAAAGTAATGAATAACATTAGATAGAATCAAGCGCTAAAATACAGATGATTAAAAGATTTGTAGTCTTCGGTGATAAAGAAAAAGAAATAAAGAAAGAAAACTATATTCGGAGAACTGTGATCAAAAATAAGTAAAGAATAAACTTGAATAGCAGTAAGAAAGCGCTGAAAAGCGGGTGTATTGTGTTAAGAATAGTGACGATATGGTCTACATGTGTTCCCCTTAGACATCTGTGTCCGAGAAAGGAATGCGATGCGATGTTTTAGTTTTCTTTTATCACATAAATAAACTTTTTGTCTACATAAGGAGCAATTGAATCTTTAAATAACGCGTTCACTATAAGAAAAGTATTTTTTACCTATCTCATTTCCGTGGAATTAGTGAAATTTTAAATTACATATGTCTTAGATTTCTTATTAGTTTTTTATTTTGTTATTCTTAGTTTGTTATACTCTGTGATAAGTTACATATTTAAATTAGATTATTTGTTTATCGTTTCACTGTTATCTCACATGACGTTAAACGATGATACAGTCCAAGATTGATTCTGAGGCGGTACGAAGTTTTCAGGCTCAGCTAGTCATCAATACATTATTCAATTTAGTTTGCACGTCATATACTTCTCAAGCTTTTTTATTGTCAGTAATCCTTTAAAATATAGCACGATTGTTCAATGATCATTTAAAAGCTGACGGCTTCGCAGACATAATAATGGTTTTGTCAGGGCAAAATTGTGTTTCCTTATTTTCCTAATTGTGATGTCTAATTAGGTCTGAAAGGCTTTAGTCGTGGCTAGTTACCACCCTATCAAAAAAGACGTGCCGCTAAGTGAAACATTTGCGATCCACTATGACGCTTTCAAATCATAAAGAGATAAATTACATCTTACCAGGTTAAGTGCTAACCTATCACCAATAAAAAAAACGAGCTTTAGATCACACGACTGAAGTAAAACTAAAGTTATTTTTATAAATATTGCATTATCCCTTGCAACTTCCATTCACCTCCCCTAAACTCATTGTCGTGACGCTCTCGTTACGCATCCACCAGCTTGCTGACCAAGTCAAGCTTGCATAAAGAATTTCCATTGAGAACGGTTTCCCCCACATTCCCACGGGAGTAGTATAAAGTAACCAATATATGACTTCTTCAGCGTTGCCGGATACGTAACTTCCGTAGAACAATCGCGTACAAAGATAAGGAACGTTTTTAAACACACTTTATCATATTCCGTATATAATAATTAATGAAACAATGACAGTGTAAACACGTCGATACATTAAGTAATCTGTTAGTAAATTGAACATTAAATTATACACAAATCTCTAGTATTTGAAGATGAAATTATGATATGAAAGCATATTGGTCTACTGGAGGTCGCGTGGTTTGAGATTCACAGAATCCAAGCCACCAAGTTTCTCTTCAAAAAAAGACACATACATACATATTTAATCGTGCTTTGAAAATTATCATTGTGCTTTTTGGTGTGTAGAAAAACATGGTGAGGAAACCCAACCCTTACAACAACATACATACATACATAACATCACGCCTCATTCCCTTCGGGGTAGGCAGAGACAACATCCTCCCACTTGCCACGATCCTTGCATATCTCTTTCGCTTCTTTCATTCTCATTAAACCTTTCATACAAGTTCGTCGGTTTAGAGTACTCTTGACCTGACCCTTATTTCAAATGTCCTGGATTTGGTCCAGGAACGTTCGCCTTGCTCTTCCGCTTCCAACTTTCGCATTCACTCTTGACTCATAAATCCTTTTTGTCAGTCTCCTTTCGTTCATTCTCTCTACATGCCCAAACCATCTAAGCATACCTACAACAACATCTTTACTTATATTTGCATAATCGAAATCAAAGCAAAATGCTCTTTACACAAGTAGATGTAACAAGGTGTTTTAAATTTCAGTTACTGTTGCGTTAGTAATCAATTTTGAACAGATTCAAACTGCTAATTTAACCACGAAGAAACCGGCTCTAAATTGAGTAGTTTTTATATTTGTAATGTTTGCATAAAAACTATTTGATTCCACGTTCAATTTGCGTATTTTGTACTAAAATTCCACATGTTAAATTACAAGAAAAATCGTATTTTTCATATTTAATTTTAAGGAGGTAAATGGCGGGCAAGTTCTAGTTTGAATGTACGTTTCCCACATTAATATCGTACTCCATTGTTTCAAATGGCCTAAATGTGAAAAAGTCTCAGCATTTGTTTTATAATTAGTACTTTGTGAACCTAACGGTATCGCCTTACTCAAAGAAAGAATCCGTGTTAACCGCAGCATTCCCGCTGATTCACTACAAGCTATTTCATCATCGGGATTGTACGACTTTGTGTTCTGCTTCTGCTAGCAAAGCGAGTACAACATAAAACTAAAGGAACCAGCGAAAATTTTTCAAACTATCAAGAGAGTCACATTAACAGAGAAATGAATGTGAACAGCAAACACTTTTATTTCAAAACAATCGATAGGTCTCTATATTTTCTATATTATAATAGATATTTTCTTTAATTCTTTGAGTCTCTTGTGAAACTATGTCAGACCCATCACACGTACATGCATACATAGCATCACGCCTCATTCCCTTCGGGGTAGGCAGAGACCACGTCCTTCCACTTGCCACGATTCTTGCATATCTCCTTCGCTTCTTTGATTCTCATTAAACCTTTCATACAAGTTAGAGTACTCTTGAAGGAACGTTCGCCTTGGTCTTCCCCTTCCAACTTTCGCATTCACTCTTGACTCCTAAGTCCTTTTTGTCAGTCTCCTTTCATTCATTCTCTCTACATTTCCAAACCATCTAAGCATACCTTTCTCTATTTTAGTCATTACATCTTCTTCTATACCACAACGTTCTCTTATCACACTATTTCTTACTTTGTCACTCAGTTTCAATTCACTATTCTCAACGGTCTCATCTCTACCGCATTTATTTTACTTATGTGATTCTTCTGCCACACCCAACTTTCACTACCATACACCAGTGTTGGTACCAACACATTCCTGTATGCACAGCCAGTCTGGCCCTTTGAGACATTTTTGAGACCCATCGTATCCAACCTATTTTTCTATAAACCACTTTACTTTCAAAACCTTTACTATTACTATAAACAATAACTTTACCCGAAGGGATGTTGGTGGTGATAAAATACTTTGAAAGGTACCAACATCCCCCAGATTAATACCAAATTAATTTTTTATTTTTATCCTCATTCGGGCACACTCAAAAAAGGTGACAATACAGTTCACTCGTTNTAAATGTGATAAAGTCTCAGCATTTGTTTTATAATTAGTACTTTGTGAACCTAACGGTATCGCCTTACTCAAAGAAAGAATCCGTGTTAACCGCAGCATTCCCGCTGATTCACTACAAGCTATTTCATCATCGGGATTGTATGACTGTGTGTTCTGCTTCTGCTAGCAAAGCGAGTACAATATAAAACTAAAGGAACCAGCGAAAATCTTTCAAACTATCAAGAGAGTCACATTAACAGAGAAAAGAAGAGAAGAAAATAATGTTGTAAACCAAAATGAATGTGAACAGCAAACACTTGTATTTCAAAACAATCGTTAGGTCTCTACGTTTGTAAACAAACAATACATATTTTCGTTAATTCTTTGAGTCTCTTGAGAAACTATGACATCGTACATACATGCATACTAGCATTACGCCTCATTCCCATAGGGGTAGGCAGAGACAACATCCTTCCACTTGCCACGGTCTTTGCATATCTCCTTCGCTTCTTTCATTCTCATTAAAACTTTCATACAAGTTCGTCGGTTTAAAGGACTCTTAACCTGGCCCTTATTTGAAATGTCCTGGATTTGGTCCAGGAACGTTCGCCTTGGTCTTCCCCTTCCAACTTTCGCATTCACTCTTGACTCATAAATCCTTTTTGTCAGTCTCCTTTCATTCATTCTCTCTACATGCCCAAACCATCTAAGCATACCTTTCTCTATTTTAGTCACTACATCTCCTTTTATACCACAACGTTCTCTTATTACATTTATCTCTACCGCATTTATTTTACTTATGTGATTCTTCTGCCATACCCAACTTTCACTACCATACGTCAGTGTTGGTACCAACACTCTTGCATGCACAGCCAGTCTGGCCCTTTGAGACATTTTTGAGACCCATCGTATCCAACCTCTTTTTCTATAAACCACTTTACTTTCAAAACTTTTACTATTACTTTAAACTATAACTTTACCTGAGGTGATGTTGGTGCTGACAAAATACTTTGAAAAGTACCAACACCCCCCAGATTAATACCAAATTTATGTTTTAGTTTTGTCCTCATTCGAGCACACTCCGTCAAAAAAGGTGACATTTCAGTTCACTCGTTAAACTAGTATTCCATTTTCCGTACATACGACAACAATAAAACCCCAAAAACGAATTGGGAGATTGGATTCTCGCTTCATCAAATAGCAATTAAGGGCGACGGTAAACAATCAGTGACAAACTCACCCCGGGGGGCGTTCGTTGGCGCTCATCCTGTCAGCACGTCGTTTCTTGCACGTATTACAGCTGAGGGTAGGAGCACCCCCTTCCCATAAGCCGCCCTTCCAAAATACTAGCCTACCCTCGGCGTCCATGAGGGCTCTTCATCTTGGCCATTAAAGCATCTTCATTCAGACAAAATGTACGATGACAAAACAGTTTTCTTTGAAGACGATAACTGAGCAACTGGGTCTTATATCTTTAACCTATATGGGAACAACAGTCTGTTCTAGGTGTATCTTCATTATTTATTTAATAACTAAGTGTATACTACTTAACCGTTCTTTTTCTATACATATAACTTATTGGTTTCCTGTTCAAAATATCTCGTACTTGTGGAAATCCTATCACCGATGTACGTATTTCTATAAAATTTTACCGATGAAATATCACTAGGTTAGTTCCCGATCACGTGGGATTATGGAGACATTAGTTCCTATGATCACATCGCGAAAAGGCACTTTAAAAATTCATCGATTATATTACAAGTTCATCGATTTTTATAATTCTTTATATTATAACACAGGAACACTGCAAAAATGTATCCTTCTATTCGTTTAATAAAAAACTGTTTAAATTTTCACTGTCACTGATATTCTTTTTGTATAAAATCATATGTGGAATATTATATTATGAAGGCATAAGGTTATACAAACATTAAATAATGTGCACATCAAACACTTCACAATTGAATCCTGTTATACAGAATTTCCACTAAAAAACACGATTGTTTTTGTAGAAAACACTGTAAATGCATTTCGGAAGGGACATAGAAATTATTAAGAATATTTACGTAACGTCACGTCTGCTGCAAACATTCTAAAGCGATTAACAAAACTAAATCCCAAAATAAACTCTCGTATCCTTTCCAAGTCATAATAACCGGTCGAAACGTGCGCGACCGAGCGACGAACTGACGTCCCTAACGCCGGCTCTCAAAAGACTGCCACAATCTTTAATACTATATGTATATGCGAAATAGTTGCTGTGTTGGTTTGTTACGTCTAGGCGACGATTATCAATTATTCGCATAATCTAATTCACGTAAAAAAAGGTAATTTACATCTTCTGGAGGTACCAGAACATTTGTGTTTGTTTGGCGGCATTATTTTGTTTGGCATACATAGCATCACGCCTCATTCCCTTTGGGATAGGCAGAGACAACGTCCTTCCACTTGCCACGATCCTTGCATATCTCCTTCGCTTCTTTCATTCTCATTAAACCTTTCATACAAGTTCGTCGGTTTAGAGTACTCTTGACCTGGCCCTTATTTAAAATGTCCTGGATTTGGTCCAGGAACGTTCGCCTTGGTCTTCCCCTTCCAATTTTCGCATTCACTCTTGACTCACAAATCCTTTTTGTCAGTCTCCTTTCGTTCGTTCTCTCTACGTGCCCAAACCATCTAATCATACCTTTCTGAATTTTAGTCACTACATCTTCTTTGATACTACAACGTTCTCTAGTTGTCTTTTAATAAAATGAAATCGAATATCCTTAGTATCATCATTTCCAAATTCATCATTGCTGAAAGTCGTGTCTGCTTTGATATGCCTAAGTGGCTGCATAGACGGGTTGCTATCACTTCTCTCTATCTTCCCCTTATTTTATGGCTTTCAGAAGTACGAGTCTCGTTATTTGGTCGCACCAACGGATAGGTGAGCGACCTCTTGGACTTTTCCCTTCAATCGATATGACCAAAATAGTGTTACATACAGTAGATGACATACCTAAGTCATACAGACATCAAAATGGTTATGTATCTTATAAATTATACTAGCTATTCTCCCAGAGTTACCCACGTAAATCTACTTCTTATAAAATCATCTATTTGTCAATGAAAGTCTCATCCGAACAAACAATACACACATACATAGCATCATGCCTCATTCAATCAATTCTAAACCAATATAATTTCCTAATTTATCCTTGGAGAGAAACAAAACAAGGATATTTGATAACGAACAGAATCACAGAACTCTACAGCTACACAGCATACCAGAGGGAAAATTATCATCAGAAATCATATTAAAATGTATCCTAAATGGTAACCCAGGTTATAAGCTATGGTGCTCCTCTAGACACAGCGCACCACACGGATGCCGAATATCCAGCTTGGGGACCTCAGCGTCATCTTATGACGTCACTGATCGGTACCGACCTCTCACTGACAAGTATTATAGGTACAATGCTTGTTAGCGAGCGCGTCTGGAATGCTGTTGCCACCTTCAGCGAAACTGTCATTTCGTTGAAGGAGATACGGGAAAGAGAGAGGGTGAATAAAGTCGAGGCACAGTACCCCCGACGGAGTGGAATAGGCAACAGGAGACAGAGGTTTATCCAATTCCTCCCTCTGTAGTGCACTTGTGAGCCGGCTTCATTCGGAGGGACCAGGGTGGAAGGCCACAACGAACCTCGGGTCAAAAATGACAAGGGCTCCGCTGGAGTTAAGAAGAAGTTCATAAAGGGACCTCCTGCTAACCTGCCTACGCCTTCGAAGTGTAGGAACATCAAAGAGTTGAAAAAGGCTAGTGGAATCTGTCTTGTGTTTACATGATTGTATAAGACATCATCGGGGGTAAGTAACATGGCTCATCCACTGGTATGTTTAAAATTCATAGGGGTGGTGCTATAGCAGCAGTTCAGGGTCGTTTAACATAAACGATGTTGTCAATAGAGCCCTAGTAGCGTTACAAATTATTATTGTCGTTATTTGACTCTAAATACGGTTGTTGTGATGATTCAAAATAAGGAGAAGGAAAACTGTATATATTTCCTGAGGTATTAATAGCGTACTGAATTGATAGACGTTACCAGCTTTTATCCACGACTTTTATTGCTGATAGGTTAGCTGTGTAATCTCGACTAATGGCAAGTTATAATTCAGTCTAAAATGGTGACACGCTAAGCTGGTAAGAAGTAATTTACCATTTATCTCTACACAGCATCGTATAGGGAAGCATTTTTTTGCATAGGGGAACTAGCAGGGGATTTGGAATTTTCAGTTGGGCAGATTTAAATAAAATAAAAATCTTTTATTTCAACCGTATTAGCGGTCATAGTGGTGTTAGTAATACAATTATGACTACTTAAATCTATTTCCGGTCTGACATGTCAGTACATGAACCATTGAGCAGTAGTTCAAATACTGACAGGCGAGCCTGGCAGCAAACACACTCAAGACGCTGTTGGAACTGACCCGGACTCTTCGCAACAGGGATGTACACGGCTTACGCATGGTTACATAGAAGCAGTCCACACGCGCGTCGGCGAACGTACCTGAAGCGCTGCAGGATCGGGGCAGTCCCATCAGCATCCTAAGTGCATTATTATATTGCACGCGTAGGGCGCTGTACTGTCTTTGAGTATAATCGACCCACAGGTTTTACTCGTGTAGAATGAGGTGCAGTAAACTTTAAAAAAGTGATATTTTCACTGGCACCGTACAACCGAGCAAACCTGCGGACGATCATAATTAATTTCGATTTAAGAGTACATTTTCTAATCTTGCTTTGGACTGCTGGCAGACCCGGGCCGTGGCTAGTGATCACCGCAATAAACTTGTCGCTAAGCTTAAAACTTACGATAGGATGCTGCGAAAGCGATAGAGAAGAGACTTTGACTTTGACTTTGACTATTGTTCACCAAAACTAGCTATCCTATCAGCAACAAAACAAGGGTGCGTGTATCAGTGTATACAAGGAGAAAGTGCAATTTCGCCGCTGGCTTATATTGTACAAACTAAGCCCGCCATTTCGTCTGCGTGGAATGTTTTTTGAGCAGCATTTTCATCAATTTAGGCAAATTAATTTACAAATAAGATTTATACGGATAAATACTTAGATGAACTATTTGCTGTGTATTACTGCAAACTGCCTCATTGGTCTAGTGGTTAGCATGTTCGACTACAGACATGAGGTCCTGGGTTCGAGTCCCGAGTTGGGCCAATTCAATAATGGATATTGAGTTTTCTATTAAGATTTTCTTAATATTTGCCCGAAGTTGGGAAGTTGGCGGTGTGATTCACCCCCGTGCCTCGGAGAGCACGTTAAGCCGTCGGTCCTGCGCCTGATCTCTCCGGGGTCGTGTCGGATTCTCGTCACATCGGACTATGAGAGTGAAGGAATAGAGAGTGCACTTGTGTACTATGCCTGCCAATCCGCAGTGGAGCAGCGTGGTGGGTCTATGCTCTAAAAACCCTCTCTCATGCGAGTAAGGAGGCCTGTGCCCAGCAGTGGGACGTTAATGGGCTGCTACTTACCTTACTGCAAAGAGCTTATAGTCCTTTTTCTGGCTCTAGATTATCAGTGTACCAAATTTCATTTATATTTATTGAGTAGTTATGATGTGAAAGCGAGACAGTTACCTTCGCATTTATAATATTATACCTATTAGTAAGTATTGTTATTTTACACCATATTTATTATTGCTGTACGATCGTAAAAATGGACGCGTTCATGAGGCAGTGGCATTTAGAGAATCTAAAAATACTGTGAAGAGTTTTGAAGTAATAAATGTACTCCGGAAAACTGCAGTAGTAGTATTACGAGTTAAGGATCAACTTTTCTAAATTATACATACATACATACATAGCATCACGCCTCATTCCAATAGGGGTAGGCAGAGACAACATCCTTCCACTTGCCACGATCCTTGCATATCTCCTTCGCTTCTTTCATTATCATTAAGCCTTTCATACAAATTCGTCGGTTTAGAGTACTCTTGACCTGGCCGTTATTTAAAATGTCCTGGATTTGGTCCAGGAACGTTCGCCTCGGTCTTCCCCTTCCAACTTTCGCATTCACTCTTGACTCATAAATCCTTTTTGTCAGTCTCCTTTCA
>JACTOM010000080.1:399268-452777 GCA_015832385.1 Elymnias hypermnestra | reverse complement strand
CGCCCTGATCCGAGAAGAACCCACAACAAACTCAGTCGGGTATTTTTTTTTACCATCATCATTACAATAACAAATTAGTTTACTATATTTTAATTAAAATTAGAGCAATTTGTTCACTCCCAAGCGTTTCTATCGTCTAGGTAATCTTGCAACTTATAATACGATTTTTCTATCAACTTTCTTTTAACAAAGACTTTGAATTTATTAATTGACATCTTTAGAACGTCTTGTGGGAGTTTATTATAGAAACGTATACAGTTACCCTTAAATGAGTTGTTAATCTTATGCAGCCTACTAGAATTTATAACAAGTTTGTTTTGGTTTCGTAAGTTAGTTTAGTTAGTATTATTTAAACTTATTCAAAAACTGTTTAAAAATGTTCAGTTTTTGGACGTCCGTTTGTATTTGCGGATCTTGTATGTGGTCGCGATAACGACTGAAAGACTTCATTAATCGAGTCATTTTTTATACAAATTTAAAATAAAATTAAGTTGTAAGAACTATAGATTAAAATATATAAATTTTGTGAATTTAAAGACCCGCACTGCCCTTTAAGAGTGGAATTTCCTAAAATTTACTTTTGATAGTTTCCTTTATATAAAAAAAAAATAATGACTAAGTTTTACATACCATAAAATATATAGTTTGTAAATGTGAAGATTGAATTTTTTTAATTAACACCCCCCGTGCGGGTGGAATTACGTAAAATCCGTTCTTAGATGACCTCTACTCGTCAAAAGGAATATTCCTACCAAATTTTAAGTCTCCACGCCCTATGGTTCCCGAGATAGTGTGATGAGTCAATCATTAACACCCTCGCAACGCCCCTTGCGGATGGAGTTTCGTAAAATCTGTTCTTAGCTGACCTCTACTCGGCGAAAGGAATATTCCTACCAAATTTTAAGTCTCTACGCCTATGGTTCCAGAGATAGCGTGATGAGTCAATCATTAACACTCCCTCAACGCCTCTTGTGGATGGAGTTTCGTAAAATCTGTTCTTAGCTGACCTCTACTCGTCAAAAGGAATATTCCTACCAAATTTCAAGTCTCAATAGATACCTCTGGATATCTCTTTTATATATATACAGACAAATGTCATATGCGCACACACGTATCTTGCGTAACACGTATCGAAAATATCTATAGTGTCCTAAAGATTAAATGATCAAACATGGGAAACAGAAACGAAAGAAAAAAAATAGTATAAAAAGTACTAGCCAAAATTTCACGAATTTAACGTCTGAAGGACAGTGGATTGTCAGAAGATAATATCTTGATTTGACGATTAATTACACTAATCGATTTATATGTACTATTTTTCGGAGAACTTTTCGTGCGGTATAGTCTGTTTCTTTTTGAAATGCAACCATAAGGTAACACTTTAATTTACTGAAGTCCCCATGGTTACATATATCAAACGCTGAGTGATGTGCTCGTGTCAGCGCGCCGGGAGACGGGTGGGCGGCTCCAGATAAATAAAACAGCGTGTTGGTCCGTCTATAAATACACAGAACCTATGCGATACACTGTGACCTTTTTATACCAATTCCTGGTCGTACCTTCGCCATTGTTATATTAACCTACTAGCCTACGTCGGATTTGCGACTTCCACTGCAGTGATTTTAAAAATAGATTCTGAAATCTTTTGTTAAATTATATTGAAGATAGTTATAAGGTTTTTCTCGTTATGAGTTGTCTTCCACCCAGTTCAGATCCCCTTGCCGTCTTCGCCACCTCACAGTTTTGTAAAGCCCATCATAAAATGCTTACATTGGTCCGAAATAAGAATGACAATCGCAGAGGCAATCCTTTTATACTTTGGGAGGTACTTCTGGTCTGCCGAGGACAGCTGGATATATGGGCTTTTATGGGCGAGAAGAGTTCGAAGAAAGCGCTGATAAATAAGCCAGAAAAAGCTATGGAAAGGGAATATGGTAAATGGTGCTCTGCACGCCTTTTTGAATAGCCAGATGGTGTCTCAGAGAGCTAGACTGGCTGTTCATGCTGGAGTGTTGGTGCCAACACTTATGTATGGTAGTGAAAGTTGGGTATGGCAGAAGAATCACAAAAGTAAAAAAAATACGGTAGAGATGAAGCGTTGAGAAGCATGAGTGGATTAAAACTGAGTGACAGAGTAAGAAATAGTGTGATAAGAGAACGTTGTGGTATAAAAGAAGACGTAGTAAATAAAATTGAGAAAGATGTGCTTCGATGGTTTGGACATGTAGAGAGAATGAATGAAAGGAGGCTGACAAAAAGGATTTATGAGTCAAGAGTGAATGCGAAAGTTAGAAGGGGAAGACCAAGGCGAACGTTCCTAGACCAAATCCAAGACATTTTAAATAACGGCCAGGTCAAGAGTACTCTAAACCGACGAACTTGTATGAAAGGTTTAATGAGAATGAAAGAATCGAAGGAGTTATGCAATAGAAAGGATATACTTTAAGGGTTGTTTTGTGATAGTTTGGTAAGGTTCTGACGATGGAATCCATGACAAAGTAACGGGATTCTTCAATTCTTAGGAGCAAATCAACGATACTCGGCAGAATCTTCTATAAGCTATCCAGATATTTGAGTCACTTACCGTAACTTCGGTATGGTCGAGTGCTAGTCGTAGTTAAATATGAAGATCAATGGAACTCCTCAACGGCTTACAGTAAAAGTGTGATTTTTGGCAAAATCTACAACTGTCTGTAATCAAATGCCAATGGCCTTACGTTTGTTGCTGCATTGCAATATTTGAAAGGTGAATTATGTGTGAAGCGTTGGTATAAGGGTTTCGGATTCAATCCCGGGTGTGGCGATATTAATTTAAATTTAACTTCGTAAAGTATTTATTTCAACGGTGTTATCTCATATGAGAAACGCGTTTTAGGTGTACATATTTTGAGACAAATTTGTTAGTTTACTTCAGATTTACTAAAAATCAAACACCTACCTTGGCTGATGCCGACTCCGAATATAACTATACGAAGTACACTATAAAAGAATACGTAATTATTTCTTACTTTGTAGAGCATATTAATGTATTTGTAAGTTTGTTTTGATGGCGGTTCTTTTTTTGTTAAAATTTCTATTTATTTCGTAATATCACTAAGAGATTAAGCAGCGTTTTTGATATAAATTCACAGGTTGCTAGACTTTGCCGCCACTTTCAAAAATTATCGTTTATTTCAACCAATTTACACAAAACCTACACGAATTATATACCTAAATGTTCCTCAAGAATCATTTTACCTATTGGTGGCAGCCGTATTAAAATCCGTTCAGTAGTTTTGAATTTATCACGAATAGACAGACGTCGCGGCGACATTGTTCTATAGTATGTAAGCAACCTGCCAAGACGAGTTCTTGGCAGGTTGTCAGTCTATTAGACCATATAAAACTCAATCAATTTAAAAAATTCTTTCACAAACAAAACGCTCTTTTATCAGCGAGCTGCACAGACTTGTTCAAATACCGACGGAAAAAAATTTTGATCACTCTAAACAACAAGGTTCAACAAATTTACGAGCTCTTAATATCCAACATAGTCACAATAAATCCTGGTGGATATTAGCAATTAATCCGATTACGTTACGGTAATAATAAAGTTTTTTAGATGTAATTTATTTCATCCAAACCACTCGGCTATTTCCGGTGTACAACAAATAAATAAAAGTCTTAAATTATCTCTTAATGTGTCTCAAAACACCTAACGAATTCACCTTTACACAGACGATATGCAAATGGGGTAACATCCGGTACACAAATGAGTCGGTGGAGAAGTTTATTTGTGACGAATTGCGAGCTTTTCGAATGCGATATATTTAAAGATGACGATCGGCTAATAGTGCAAAGGCGGAAAGAGAGCAACTGGCAAACGGGACAGGTCAGCCTAGATCGACGACCTAGAATCTGGCCAACAGCGCGCACAGCTTGAGCGCAGACCCACGCGTTCCTCGACTATCGGCCGCTACACGCTGAACGACACCGACACGACTACGACAGATTAACTACTAGCTGTTCCAGGTGGTGTTACCCACGTATTTCTCGATCCGTGCAAATATGGAGAAACTCGTTCTCTGTACGAATCTAAGTCGCGAAGAGAATATGTATGCAGAATTTTAAGTCAATCAGGCCAATATTTTAAAAGATTTCATGACGAGTTCATGAGTGGTACTGTATCAGTATAATACTGCACTAGCACACCGCGGTGTTACTCATGTAGTACCGTATCCTGTGAGAATATGGGAAAATCTAAATAAGCGTCTTTATCACGACAGGAATATGTGTGCTGAATTCCAAGTAAAATAGGAGAACAGTTTCGATAGATCTCATGAGTCAGTGAGTGAAATTCACTTCTATAGGAATATGGGGAAACCCGGGGAGTGTCATAGATGTAATGCCAAATTCAAGATTTCGAAATGAGATATTTATATAGAAGACAGACAGGCACTCAGTTTCTGACATGTCTTTAATGCCCCTTCGTAAGATCATTCAATGTCGCCAAGTGTAAATAGTTTCTAATAAGCGATGCTTTATCAATGGCATTATAGTGTTGTCAGAGACTTTATTACCTAGTTTAAACTAGATTGCGGGTAATATATTTGTTGGAATCTTTGCATTTCTGGCATAGAAATGTATATTCTGCTTAACTCAGAAAGAAAACTTGGATTATATATAAACTTTCAACAGCAGTGTTTATATTTAACATTATTCATATAGGCGTAAAAAGCTTTTAGAGACACTCTTGAAATATAACCTCCTGCAGCTGTTTATGATGGGCAAAATTGCCGAAAGACTCAAAGATAGCCGTTGCAAGATGTCTTGGCTCCACAACATTCGAGAGTAGAGTGATTTTTTTTTGTTTGAGTAGGGAAATGCTTTTCTGCATGTCGGAATGAGGGACTCGCTGGTTACATCAGAATACCTACGAAAAAACATCGTAACTCGCTTTATCCGTATGTTGGGAGCCAAATGTTCAGCTCCGGCACTGCGAATGAATCAGACTCAAAGATTCCAGATACGGGGAGCAAGCGGACAAAACTGCATCTCCTCCGGTAGGAGCATCGCCTCGTAAGAGTATTAGAAAGGGAATAGGAGAGCCTTTCGCTCTCTAATGCTCCATCTGCAAGATGAAAGTGTCACAGAAGTATACAGCCTCCAAACGAGCATAGTGTCCATTGTGTTCGGCAACGAGAGAGTAAGTAAACTGGTGTCAGATGCTTCGCAAAAACAATTCAACTCACCAGAGACCAAGAAGAGTTCTCTCAGTTGTTGTCCAACCTTCAGTTATTGGAGAGAAACAGAAAGAAGCGTCACTAGTCAACCCTTTTGTAAGTAATCACCGGTTCAAAAAGTTGGCTTTTTCTTTTATTGTTTATACATTAGCGTTTGAATGCAAGCTCACCTAATGATAAGTGATGACACAGGTTGGCATGAAAACGCTCTAACATTAGCGATATGTCTTTGCTGGGGTGATAACGAATGTGACCTAGAAACGTGGGTAATATTTTATGTAAATTTCTTATGTGTATGTAAAATCAGACTGAGCTACATCGAAACGTGACCGTGATAATATAGTATTTTACTAATGCAAACACTTATTGGAATACATCATATAATTGGAATTTAAATGACACATCGTAACTTATAATGCCTACAGGATATAAATAGAAATTGCAACATTCATTGTGGCTTTAATGTACATAACATAATTTATAGATCAAGATGGGGAAAAAGTTACGTATTTTGACATTTGCGACTTCATTTAAATAATTTATCTATAAAAGTAATAATTAATCACTCGTGGCGTCTTCCTGCGATTTCGTATGCGTAGACTATATTTACATCAGATCCAATCAGAAATTAGAAAAGTGTAGTAAATACAAATATAATAATTATTTTTGCTTGGCAACACGTCTTCGCTTATCGAATGGTAACTATCTACCACCGAAGCCTGCCTCTATTACAGACTTAACCAAATTGGCAGGCATAGTACACAAGTGCACTCTCTATTCCTTCACTCTCATTGTCCGATGTGACGGGAATCCGACACGACCGGAGATCAGGCGCAGGACCGACGGCTTAACGTGCTCTCCGAGGCACGGGGGTGGATCACACCGCCACCTTCCCAACTTCGGGCAAAATATTGAGAAAATCTTAATAGAAAACTCAATATTGATTTTGGAATTGACCCGACCCGGTACTCGAACCCAGGACCTCATGTCTGTAGTCGAACATGCTAACCACTAGACCAATGAGGCAATTATGAAATACTATTTCCTAAATTTCGCAAACAGGAAATCCCGAACTTCTGCTAGCGAAGGGAAAGCTACTATGCCAATCATGCAAATGTAAGAGATATTTAACTAGTTGTTACTGGCGGTACCTGTATGGTTTTTGCCCTGGGCATATTTGAAATTACTTTGTATTTACACCGATCCCGTGGGAATATGGACAAAGAACCAGACACTTGAATTCATAAGATTTGATGTGAGAGAAAAGTGATAGGAAGCATCATGGTGTTTCTTATTTCTATAGCTGGGGTACCCAAGTACTTAAAGGGGCTATTTACGGGGAGTGTTTGCTTAGATAAGGGGTACTTTAACTATGTGATGTTTTCTCCGATATTCTGAAATTAGGTACGGAGCCGAGTCCAACAAATGGTCAACCAACCAAAAACATAAATATCATTAGTATAACCGTATGTTTCTTTAATTCCTTCAAATCAAAACGTCTCATCACATCCTTAGTTCATTACCTTAAAGTTGCAGTGTCCTTTTTCGTACAGTTATAGATTGCTATCGTGTTGGAGGCGTTGAAACACGACATGACATTATAGCTTGCGAGCAAAGGGTAAGCTACAGAACTGCTAAAAGGTTCCGTATGTTATCATTTATATGCTAGCTTAGGTTCCTCGTGATGCGATCCACGTAGTTCACGCTTGTGTGGAAATATGAGCAAATCTGCTATTAGTTCAATCCAACGGGATCAACCACAAGCCAGTTTGACAAGCTGATCTAAATTTGCATCTCATTCAGATGAGACATAAAAAGCTAATTGTAAAATCGGTATATATAAATAAAATAATTCTTATAGGCCCAGTGCGAAAGGAGTAACTAAAGTTTATTTCAACCGTGAAGTTTTGAATATCTCTTAATGACTTTCAGTGTGTGAATTAGTTCCACCTCAACTGATGATAAGGGATAATATTTCTAGTAGGTATGATTTCACACAAACCGATTTTATGTCCCCGGGAGTTCGGGTATGTTTCAGAACATTTTTTATTTTATTTATTTATGAAAGGTTCTCCAACAAACTACTTGCATTTAAATATGGGAGAAATATATATGCTAGGACTTACTTTATATGTTAATGTAGCAATTTACTTAAAGGTAAACACCGCATGCATGAAGTTAATAGAAATATCATATGACTACGTTTAATATTATAGTATCTTCTTAAACATTTAACATAACTTTTTTAAACACTCAAATCCTTCTGTGATACTTGCCAAGTGCATCGACAGCTATTTATGACTTTACAAAATCTAGCATAAGCAGAATTAGCGCCAACAAAGTTATTTTCCAAGTTTATTGACAAAAGGATCACTGCTAAATTAAAATTCAGAACATTACCCCTTCGTAAAAGAGGTGTAGATGAGTTCCTGTCTTTTAAGAACATCATACCAAAGGAACCCTAAATATTGAAGCCCTTATTGATTTCACGTAATCGTCGTCAGGGCCTTTTTAGGTCTTAGTATTGATTGCTGTTCACAAGTCATAGAATGCAGTGAGTCAATGCGGATGCCGACCGTAGTCCAGTCGGCTATTGTTCCACTAAAACATCATGACCTGCTTAAGGTTCAATTGATACGCTGCGACAGCATGATAGCAGTTCGATCAATCTTTTTATTATATCCAACTAATGTCCCTGACCCCGTGCAAATATGAGAAATATAAGCTCTTAGTAATTTTAGATCAATCGGGTGAATAATATTGAAGATTTCACAGTTATTATTTTTCGCATTTACCGCAACCCCGTCGATGTATAGGGAGTCCTTAGTAATAGTCTTCTAACTTAGTAGTAGTTAGTAAAAAGTTGTGAAAGAAATATTAATATCGACTTTCAGTTAAATTGGGTAAGTAAGTAAGTAGCAGCCCATTAACGTCCCACAGCTGGGCACCGGCCTCCTCACTCCAAGGAGCGAGGGTTTTTAGAGCATAGACCCACCACGCTGCTCCACTGCGGATTGGCAGGCATAGTACACAACAAGTGTACTCTCTATTCCTTCACTCTCATAGTCCGATGTGACGGGAATCCGACACGACCGGAGAGAGATCAGGCGCAGGACCGACGGCTTAACGTGCTCTCCGAGGCACGGGGGTGGATCACACCGCCAATTTCCCAACTTCGGGCAAAATATTGAGCAAATCTTAATAGAAAACTCAATATTGGTTTTTTTTTTTAATTGGCCCGACCCGGGACTCTAACCCAGGACCTCATGTCTGTGGTCGAACATGCTAACCTCTAGACCAATGAGGCAGGCAAATTGGGTAACTAACTTTAAAAATTTCGTCGTCAGACCGTGAGTAGTCATATTTCGCCATTAAATATACATCTGTAATGATGCAGAGCAATCGATGTCAATTGCTGTCTGTTATGCTTTAAATTTATATCTATATTTCAAGTATATATGTATTTCTGTATCTTCGTAGGTTAATTTGTTTCCGTGTATCTCTTTTCTAACAGTTACTCTGCTAATCGCGTTGGGGACGAATCACAAAAATCGTTCAAATCGGTATAGCAGTTCTTGATTTATAACATACATACATAGCATCACCTCATTCCCATAGGGGTAGGCAGACACAACATCCTTCCACTTGCCACGATCCTTGCATATCTGCTTCGCTTCTCTCATTCTCATTAAACCTTTCATACAAGTTCGTCGGTTTAGAGTACTTTTGACCTGGCCCTTGTCTAAAATGTCCTGGATTTGGTCTAGAAACGTTCGCCTAGGTCTTTCCCATCCAACTTTCCCATTCACTCTTGACTCATAAATCCATTTTGTCAGTCTCCTTTCATTCATTCTCTTTACGTCCCCAAACCATCTAAACATATCGTTCTCAATGTTAGTCACTACATCTTCTTTTATAGCACAACGTTCTCTTCTTACACTATTTCTTACTCTGTCACTCAGTTTTATTCCACTCATACTTCTCAACGCTCACATCTTTACCGCTTATTTTACTTTTGTGATTCTTCTTTTGTCATACCCAACTTTCACTACCATACATAAGTGTAGACACCAACACACCTGCATGTACAGCCTGTCTGGCTCTTTGAGACACCATCTGGCTATTCATAAAGGCGTGCAGAGCACCATTTACCATGTTCCCTACATTCACTATCCTTTCAATATCACTTTCACATGTTCCATCTTTTGTAAATTTAGATCCCAAGTATAACAAATTCATTCACCTCTTCCACTTGTTCCCCATCTATCAAAATATTGGCATTCATCATAGATTCATCTCTTTCAAAAAGCATAACTTTCGTTTTGTTTACATTCACTTTAATTCCTTTCCCTTTCAAAGCTTTATTCATAATATTTAACATCTCCTGTAGCTCATTAGTGGATGACGCAAGTATTACTTGATCACCAGCGTAGAGTAAACATTTCATGAGTAATTCATTCATTCTTAACCCATACAAACTTTCTTTTCAATCTGTCAAACAGTTATCCATGAATAGGTTGAACAGCCATGGTAAAGGAGTCTATTATATTTCTTTTGCTTGTCGGTAGGTATTTATTGAAAGGGCGATAATCACCCACGATCGCAAGTTCCCTTCTCCAAATCTTGACAAATAATAAAATGCAATTTTTGATACTGAACCCAGAACCTATGCTATCGAAGCGAGTACTCGCACCAATGTGCCTGCGAGGCCTTCAGTGGTCTGCGTTCGTAAGACTGTTTCAAAATATCGAAGTATCTACGGTAGAGAAATTAGTAACGATTCCCTTGTTTCGGAGTCCATTAGCGACAAACATATATTAGGTTTTTACATATAGAGACTGACCGGGATAATTTATGTATGTACGAATTATTCGCCGGAAAAAGTTGAGTGACCTCGTGCCGTGTAAAATCGAAGTGAAGCCTTTCATTCAAGCAAGGAGTACGACTGTCCAACTTTAGAATATAACTTGGGTCCCGGTGCTATCGCAGACTGGTTTCTTACTAAGAGAAAGTTAATACCTTCTTTGCAATCGCTTTTGCGGTCGGATTTCGAGGTTTTCAAGTCTAATTTTTGGATAATAATATTCCTATAAATATTATAATATGAGGTTGCCTGGAAGAAATCGCTACTGAGCGATAAGGCCACCTTTTGTACCCCCCATTGTGTAACATAAGCATAAATGATGTTGTAAATTTTTGGTGTACAATAAAGAGTAATCTATCTATCTATCATATATATTAGAAAACTTGTTGTACGTACATAAAAACATTGACTCTTTTAATAAAAAGAGTGAATGTACATCATATAACTTACGAAACCAAAACAAACTTGTTGTAAATTCTAGTAGGCTGCATAAAATTGACAACTCATTTAAGGGTAACTGTATACGTCACTATAATAAACTCCCACAAGACGTTCTAAAGATGTCAATTAATAAATTCAAAGTCTTTGTTAAAAGAAAGTTGATAGAAAAATCGTATTATAAGTTGCAAGATTACCTAGACGATAGAAACGCTTGGGAGTGAACAAATTGCTCTAATTTTAATTAAAATATAGTAAACTAATTTGTTATTGTAATGATGATGGTAAAAAAAAAAACCCCGACTGAGTTTGTTGTGGGTTCTTCTCGGATCAGGGCGCGAAGGAACCCTCGTAACTTTAGATTTTAAGCCGATCTTGAGTACCGTCATCAGATGTATATTAGAATCAGAGTGTGGAGAAAAAAAAAATATAATTTGACGATTCAAAAGTGCTGTAATATGCCTACTTGAATAAAGATATTTTTGATTTTTGATTTTATCTATTTATAAATTAGTATGTTTCTGTTTGGATGTTTTTCTTATACCAGCTTATAACGTAGATTAATTACTGGTAAGCCACAGGTCAAATCTATATATATAAAAGAGATATCCCGGTATCTATTGACTCATCACGATATCTCTGGAACCATAAGCCGTAGAGACTTAGAGTAGGATTATTCCTTTCGACGAGTAGAGGTCAGTTAAGAACGGATTAGGCTTGTATTATATATGGTGTTGTAGCAGTAGTTATTTTTCGTTTAACAACGATGACATCTATGTCATCAATAGCAATTTCTATCTGAACACAATACGGCAGTCGATGCAGACAAACTCGCTAACAAAAGCTAATTGAAAGAAAAAATAACAAAACATATCTAACGAAAACATATGAAATCTGTACATTAATACTGAAAACAATAAATTTGGAAAGTTTTTTAAGAATGTAAAGTGCATAGAGTCTGGAAATGTCATATTTTTTTAAGTGGGACGTACCGGCTACACCAGAATACCCACCCACAAAACCTGCACCACCCACTATAACCTGAAACGAACTACCAGAGGATTAAATAGGGAGAACGGACAGGCAAACCTGCATCTTGGCATCCTCTCTCCTTTGGCCCGAAAAAAATATATCTGCTTCCCAAAGCATTCATGTATATACCCCAACTCTGCAAAGTCGTTGGTAGGAAGACAGGCGGCACTAAAACTACTTGATACAAGCAAATCAGATCTAGGCTAGTGCTAGAATGCTTGAGAAGCCTTAACTATCTTGGACAGAACAATATCGTAAGGCTTGCATGGGTACCGGGTCATGAAGGTATAAAGAGCAACGAGCAAGCTGTTGAGCTGGATCGAGCAGAGGGTTCATAGGTACCTGTAAAGCAATAGCACCGTGCGTGATAAATGCCGCACTTGATCCAGTTGCACATGAAAGCCAAACACATTGTAAAATACAAAAACTATGTTTAAAGGAGTAACCTTTGAGTTTCTTGCCGGTTCCTTCTCAGCTGAATCAACTTTCCGAACCGGTGGTAGATTTGTTACCAACGGACAATTCAAAAGAACTTCTTGAGCCTACTTGATTAAGAATATTTTGATTTTGAGTATTTTAGTATACAAGCATATTCACAAACACAAGTGCACTCTGTATTTGTTTACTCAAATATTCTGATGGCAAAGAAAATTAAACACAACCAGAGAGATATCAAGAACTGGACAGATAGTTAAAATGCTCTCTGAGGCAGGTGTAAGACTCTCATATAAAAGTTTACAGAAAACCTTATATCACTGTTAAATTTGCTTCACCCAGGACTCAAATCCAGAAACAATCTGATTACTATGTATGAATATGGCAAAAAAATCCTAGAATAGACATCTCAATTTACTTCTCACACACAGAATAACAGTTCTTTTATATACATCCAAGCAGTCAGTTGGACTGCTTGGATGTATATAAAAGGTTAAGAAATAATTACAATATGTGGGTGTAAGTACTTATTATAAGTATAGCCAACTAGTGTCAATACTTATTAAAGTATCTTCACAAAATAACAATGTTCAACAATGTGTAAAGAGGTTTAGGTAGGAGAATGTTGCACCAACATATATTTAAATTAGAATATATTAAATACAGTCAAACCTCCTATAATGCAGTACTGGTATGGTACAACCTCCTAAATGGTTTCCATACAACATACTAACAATTAGCCTAGTTTGTACAGTTAAATCCAAGTTACTTATAGCATAGTTTAGAAATTTGTTACTTTAACAAATTTATCACACCTCTTTAGTATGTAATATTAATTTTCTTATGTTTTTTTTATTTGTTAATTTCTCATGATGTGAATGTTTTTCTTTTTCAGAATAAAGATGTTTATACCTATATAAATAGTAAAAAGTAAAATGAAGTAGTTTAGTAATACAAACTTAAAATATTATGAATATCACTTGAAATCAGATGAGATAACAGTCTAGTGCTAATCTGTTAGCAATGTATTAAAAAAAAACTTATTCTCATAAAAATATGTACCAATTTAATAAAAAGTTACAAAGTTATTGTTTTGTTACAGTTATAAGTTATTATAAAAATATATTAAATTTTTCCTTATTAAATTGAATAAACTGCAAATCTCCTTCTTTTAATAATACTCAATATAATAATATGCAATTTAATCACAACAAAAAAAATACAATAAATATAACAAACCTCAAACTTCAAATTAAATGCAATAAAAAAGTTGTCACATGTCATTAAAATAAAAATTTATTTACATATACTTTCGATGTATACAATTTTTTACCAATTTTACTTATATTTTTATAGCACTTTGTTTACATTTTTTATGTAGAAGTAAACTGAAGCCCCATCCAGTACAGTAACTACTCATTTCATCAAATACCTTTATAGGGAATATTTGATTTGGACTTCTTTTATTTCAGGTAAGATGTCAAAATTGATTTTATATATTTATCTTCAGAACATATAAATAATATTTCAGACTTTACCTTTTTGATGAGTTCTCCGTCATATTCACTGTTTCACAAATACACAGAGAAAATAAAAAAACAACAAATCATTATACTGAAACGTAGGTTTATATATTACTTCATTGTTAAATATAGATGGTAACTATTCAATAAAATCTCTATTTTAATGCTATCTTTGTAACTTTGGACCATTTGATTGGGAGCCGAATGTTTCACAAGATCGCGTGTATATTCTACTTTTAACTGTCAAACAAATATTCACAGATAAATAATGATTGTCACATTTCAGTGTGGCGCATTACGTTCCGTTACAAAAAAATATAGGATATTTTCAATTTTTTTGAGGTACATTTCAAATAATTTTCCGTAATGCTCCATATAATGTTATCAATGAAATTTTTTTTATATTCATATTCAATTATTTAATGTACAAAAATTTTGTTATTCATTTTCAATGAGATGTTATAGTTTAATATTATTTTTATAAAATCAAAGACGAAAATACAAATAATGTTTGTTGTCTGTATTGCCACGAATAGTAAAAGCGTTAAAAGAAACTTGAACTTTATTTTCCGTTGCTATGGTGACCCTGACTCGTTAACAAACGCATGGCCAATGGCCGGGTTCAAAATTCTTGTGTTTACTGTCAGCTTGTCAATTTCTAATGCAGCCGTGAAAATATATTCAATTATTGATTAAACTTTCCAAGTTAACTATCTGATAAATGTGAGACACGTAATCGTGTCGGACCGTTATATCACAATGTTTAAGAATACTTTCCAGTCTGGATTTCTGTCAATCCTTTACAGTATAGGCAGCAAACCTTTACAAATTTGGGACAAGAAAGTGAGAAATGGGCACATAAAACGTATTACCGACAATGACATACAGAGCTTGGTGCTGGAAATAGTTGGAACAAACGTCAGTACTACCTATATAACATGCCCGGCGGATCCAAAGAAAACGCTGGGCATCAAACTACCGTTTTTGGTTATGATAATAAAAAACCTCAAAAAATATTTCACGTTTGAAGTTCAGGTATAATTATTTACATCATTAATATATTTCACTAATATTTATGCTTTCATGTAATAAGAATAATTGCTTTAGTAACAGTAAACATAACCTCTTTGATATACCTTTTTTATGGCAGGTCCTTGATGACAAGAATGTACGAAGAAGATTTAGAGCCAGCAATTACCAATCAACGACACGTGTTAAGCCATTTATCTGCACAATGCCAATGCGATTAGACGAGGGCTGGAATCAAATACAATTCAATCTGGCAGATTTTACAAGGAGGGCTTATGGCACTAACTATGTAGAAACTTTAAGAGTACAAATACATGCAAATTGTCGCATTAGAAGAGTTTACTTCTCTGACAGATTATATTCAGAAGATGAGCTACCAGCTGAATTTAAACTGTTTCTTCCCATACAAAATAAAGCAAAAACAGCAGTTGCTACATGAAAAATTATAGTTATAATAATATTACTCTAGTAAAACTATTTTTTAAGTATATTGTATTTTGTTTTTATGAAAAAATATTTTTTCCTATACCCAAGATTTTGTATGCTTTGTATGTTGTGATGTCTCACCCAAATAAATACCAAAAATATATTTTGTTTGATTGGAAGAATATGATGTATAGTCAAATGGTTATGAAAAACTGTACAATATGAAATAAATATAAAGACTGAATTATTTGTAATAATGAAAAATATTACTTGAGCATAATATTAGTAACATTTTCAGATTTATTTTCCTCAGTTCATGCTGTATGAACAAAGTAAGGGCAATTCAGTTTTTATAATCATTTTATACTGTAAACCTTTTCATAACCGTTTTACAATACATACAAGATAGCATAGTGTTACACTGTATGCACATGCACTTCCTTCAAATCCAATACGACTTCAGAGAGGTGCAGGACCGAAGTCTCAACGTTCGTTGCGATGCCCGGGTTGCAACACAACGCCAATTTGCTTTTTAATAAAATAGCCAATATAATTTTTTTAGCCTTTAGTGAAAAGTTAACCCCAGCGGGACTCGGGACTTCATCATCTGCAGCTAAACCAGATTACCACTAGACTAAAGAGGTAGTAAATTATTTTACTTTTTCTGATAGATAAAAAGAGTGTGATTTTTGGGAAAATCTATAACTGTCTGTAATCAAATGCCAATGACCCTGCGTTTGTTGCTGCATTGAAATATTTGAAAGGTGAATTATGTATGAAGCGGTGGTATAAGGGTTCGATCCCGGGTGTGCGATATTAATGTAAATTTAACTTTGTAAAGTTGTTTCATTTATACGGTGTTATCTCATATGAGAAAAGCGTTTTATGTGTAGACATATTGAGACAAATTTGTTAGTTTACTTCAGATTCACTAAAATTCAAAAATAAATATAAATTTTAACAAAAAAAGAACCGCCTTCAAAACAAACTTAATTGCGTATTCTTTTATAGTGTTCTTCAAATTCTTATATTTCGAGTGTGTCAGCCGAGGCGCTTACATATATAGCTATAGGTGGGAGAAACGCAAGAGCTGCCGAGTGGACACCCGGGAAACATCTTCCTTGGCTGACACCGACTCCGAATAGAACAATACGAAGACCACTATAAAAGAATACGCAATTATTTCTTACTTTTTAGAGCATATTAATGTATATGTAAGTTTGTTTTGAAGGCGGTTCTCTTTTTGTTAAAATTTATGTCTAGGATAGCGAAGTGCGCAAAGGCCGCCTTATTGCTTTAGCGATCTCTTAGACTCTTACAGACAACCTTTGATGAGAGGAGAAGTGAGCAGATTATAAATTAGATCCGCTAGATTATATAACTAATAAAAGTACTTTTATTTCTTCTTGTATTATCAAAGCGCTAAGCAAAACGATATACAATCATCTGTTTATACATTATATACTCTGTAATGTACCATATTTTTTGTCATTTATGCCTTATGGTTTATGTCTAATGTCACATCAATAATTTAATTTATAAGCTGAAATGTTTCTCCCGATTTTAAATTTTAAAGCTCTATGTGTAATATTTCTTTTTGATCTAATATCACAATGTTATTCAAATGACATTCTAGGATGTGGTGGATTTGTTAAAAGTCACGCAAGCTTGGACTTTTCAAAGATCGAAATTGGCTTGTAAGTTAACCTAATTTTTTTTGTGAAAACCTTTACTTATTCCTTCAAAAAAACATATATTTTTAAAATATTGTGTCATAGGTTAATAATTTTATCGAATTTTTAAGATACACAAAAGAAGGGAGCCTCAAAGAGAAAACAGAGTGTGCACCTACAAATGGATATTATTTCTTACCGTTATACGAAAAGGGAGAATATATATTAAAAGTACATCCACCGGCCGGATGGAGCTTTGAGCCATCCCATGTGGAACTGCTGATAGATGGTGAAACAGACCAATGTTCTAGTGGTGACGATATCAACTTTGTATTTAATGGCTTTGGTATAACTGGAAGAGTCATAACAGCTGGCCAGAAACAAGGGCCAAGTGGTATAAATGTGCAGTTGGTGAATGACAGAGGTGATATCAGAAATACAGTGACAACCGTTGGTGGAGATTTCCATTTCACACCAGTTATACCTGGCAAATATGTAGTTAAAAGTTCTCATCCTAGGTGAGATATAATTTAAGCATAGTTTTAATGCAATCTCTAGATGTTTAAATATTCTTAACATAACAATTATATAAGTAACTGTTATATGTTCAATAGCACTTTATCATCTTAAGATTAGTCAGTCCAATTCTGCATTTAAATCAACACCCTTTGGGACACAATATGACTGCTTTGTTTAAATTCTTCAAGTGAGGATTGACCTTTAAATGAGGAGTTTATAAATAAATATTGAGTAAATTTTATCATATATTGTACTGAAATGAACAAGATATATGGGTAATATCAGAGGACATTCATTTTGTAGTTCTTGGAGTGTATATGTTTAATACAATAGTTGCTTTTTGATAAAGAGAAATATCTGTATTGTTCTGAACTTGCATTTAAAAGTTTTGTCAATTAGTTATTTATATGTTTTTTTTAGATATACAAGACACTGTAAAAGTATATATATGTGATAAATTTATTGTGTTTTCTATAGATGGAAACTGGACCCTGCTCAGACAGTGGTGCAGGTTAAGGAAGGGAACACTGCAGTACCACTGGGTGCTTTGACTGTTAAAGGGTATGATGTGACAGGAACAGTTTCCTCATTTGGGAGTCCTCTTGCTGGAATTTATGTTTTGCTTTATTCAAAAGAGGTATATTTCTTTAATTCTATAATATATAATGTTTTCATAGTATAAGTTTTACCTTCACCTATTTCAGAATTGACTGAAACTTAATATATAATTTCGTATTGTGTAAAGCAACTTATATTGTCTATTATTATATATTAATATGTATATACCATCATCAGACATATATTAGAATCAGAGTGTGGAAAAAATATAATTTGACAAAAAGTGCTTTAATATGTCTACTTGAGTAAAGATATTTTGATTTGATTCGAATTGGTTTATTGTATTTGATAAACCAGAGGATTGGTCGGATAGTAAATGTGTTAACTTGTTACAACCCATCCTGTTGTAATTGTTGACAGGTTATCATTTGATTGTAATCACATTTGAGGGCAAATGATGATACAATTTGAGATACCAGTGTGTTAACCTAGTAAGAGGTAATTTATCTTTTAAGGTTTTCTAAACAGCATTGTTCAGGAATGAAAAAATCAGCTTTATGCTGTATCTTTGTTGGTGGAGTGGTAAAATAGCCAAGGTTTAAGTTTCCTACAAGTTTATAGCACTTGAAAATTAAGAAAAAAATATTATTATCAATTTAACCCACAGGGTGACAAATTCAGGTATTCTTGTTGGAAAAGAGTGTATTCTCTCCATACCGCTTGTGAGGCTGTTATGGTTATGGTATTGTATAGATCATGTTACAAACATTTTCCAGGAAAACCCAAAATTTAGGGTTGAGGGATGTAAAACGGCTCTACTCCAAGGTGTCCCAGACTCTCCCATCTGCCACTCTATCACCGATGCTGCAGGAGAGTTCAAGTTTGGTCTGGTGCCAGCTGGAGAGTATAAGCTTCTGGCATTGGCAAAGTCTCCTGGACAGGCTGCTCTGACTTACAACATCAAGCCAGATGCAGTGCCATTCAGTGTCAAGCACGACAGCTTGTATATAAAGAATGCTTTTGAGGTAATTACTTCTATTAGCTCTTTTGAATTAAATTAATCTATGTTTAATGGCATTGAAATTTTTTTTTATCAAAACAGTAACTACCAAGTTTTGTACTAGTATGATCCCAGTAGAATCATTTTACTGAACTGGTAGTATATTCATAAGTTTAATAGGTTTAAGAACCTATTTCAGTAAACTATATTTTTACTGGCTTTGCCTGTGACTTTGTGCAAGTCAAATAGTGTATTGGAATAGAATTTATATTAATTTAGGCTAATTATCTTACAAATAGTGTTTCAGTTTCAGTGTTTCACTGAAAAAGAGCTTATTTCAAGCTTCTAGTTTAAAAATTATGATACATCTATCGAATACTTACAACACTTTTTTCACATTAGTATAAAAATATCCTTTATCCTCTTTGAGGGTCTACGCTATTTCTATGCAAAATTTTATTTAAATTAGGTTAGTAGTTTTGGCATGAAAGGCAAGACTTACTTTAAATTCATGGTAATATAGATTTTGTTTTTAACAGAAAATAAAAAATATACTTATTATCTTACTGTTTAATCTTTCAATAGGCAATTTAATTATTATAAACAATCAATGTTTATTATGTGAGTTTTTAAAGCAAGACAATTATTGTACAGAGTAGTGAGATAGAGCTAGTTTATAGATTTTCTAATAGTGGGTACTATTTTGTAAATGACTTTGGTCTGTGAAATATTTTTCAGCCAGATCTTTACATTTAAATTGTTGGTGTTATCTTTACAGATAAGTGGTTTCTCAGCAATAGGAACAGTCTTAACTGGTCCGGGTGGTAGTGGTATATCTGGTGCACAAGTGTCACTGGTGGGCCAGCCAGTGGGAACCACTGATGCTGCTGGTAAATTCACACTAACAGGTCTCAAACCTGGAACATATACTCTGAATATCCAACATGGTAAGTTAAAATATATATATATATACATGTTTTAAATTTGTATGTTACTTATATAATTTTTGTTTACATCTTAACAAATTGATTGTTCATTATGAAGATTATAACATTCAAACAAACAAAGTCTTCAAATTTATTATTATACATTTTAATAAAATAATTTCAATGCACATATCAATTTTTAATGTTTGTGTCTGTTTATGATTTTGCTGAATTGTGACATTGCTGAATTAGCTTAATACTATACATTACTAGGAGATATATTTATTATTTAATAATTATTAAATAAAAAATAAGAATATTCCTTATCACTTAATGCTTACTAATTTACTATATTTTGTGTCAGTAATACAATTTTATTTCTAATATAAAACAGCCAAAACTCGTTGGCATTTTTGTTGGTTCTAAAGTTTGTAACTCACTCGCTCTTTAAAATTGTTCATGATTAAAGGAAATTTGGCACTAAACACAGAAGAAATTTATAAATATTTAAATGTAATATTGACTATAGACTTTAGTTGTGAGTATATATAAATGAGTGAATGTGTTTACTTATTTGTTTCATCATATATTAATGTATAACATTAAGTATTTGTTTGTACAAGTACTTTTTTATATATATTTGAATGAAAACACCCAAGTGGGTTAATTTTTTATCACTACTTGCAACAATTATCTTTATAACTCAACTAGACAAATTAAAGAAAACTGTGACAAACATACATACATAGCATCACGCCTCATTCCCATAGGGGTAGGCAGAGACAACATCGTTCCACTTGCCACAATCCTTGCACATCTCCTTCGCTTCTTTCATTCTCATTAAACCTTTCATACAAGTTCGTCGGTTTAGAGTAGTCTTGATCTGGCAGTTATTTAAAATGTCCTGGATTTGGTCCAGGAATGTTTGCCTTCCCCTTCCCCTTCCAACTTTCGCATTCACTCTTGACTCATAAATCCTTTTAGTCAGTCTACTTACATTCATTCTCTTTACATGCACAAACCGTCTAAGCGTACCATTCTCAATTTTAGTCACTATGTCTTCTTTAAATACCACAACATTCTCTTATCACACTATTTCTTACTCTGTCACTCAGTTTTAATCCACTCATGCTTCTCAATACTCTCATCTCCTTTCATTACCATAAATAAGTGTTGGCACCTAGCCCTTTGAGACACCATCTGGCTATTCATAAAGGCAAATATATAAACTAATATATAAACTGTGTTTGTTTAATAGTGAAAATCTGTTAAGTAGCTTTTGAAATCCACACAAACAACGATTTTATAGTAAATATTATAAGGTTAAAGCGGGATATGTAAGGCTTTTGTTAGGGATAAGTCCAAGTAATTATTTATTTATAAATTGATTTTAATTATGTATTTGTGTATGTACTTATTTATTAGTTGTGAGTGTTTGTAATTGTGGGTCTGTGAGGAGAAATCATATAATTTGCTTTATGTAACTTTGTATTTGTATGACATAACCAGCTCAGTGTGAGTTCGACGAGGTGCAAGTGGTGGTGAGTAGTGCTGGCTTGAGTTCCCCGTTGAGGTACATGGCGACGCGCTGGCGGGTGTGCGGGGAACTCACTCCCCCCGAGCAACGCACAGTGCGGCTGCAGCCTGCTGACCGCAATGCACCAGCAGCACGCGTGAAAGCAGCATCTGATGGTAAGTGTTATATTTTTAAAGTGTCACTGTTTATGCATTAATTTTTGCGTTCATGTAACGGCTACCCGTGGGGTGAGGGGGGGGGGGGAAGATTCTCTGCTAGGCAATTAAGGCCAATATGGCGGTTCCTATTACACACATCAGCTGTAGCATTTTGGTTTCATGAAACCCCACATTGTATTTTTTCATTGCGTACAATGTTTACATCTAACTGTGATGTCATGTATGGTAATTGTTAATACAATTTCAAATTGGATATATAAAAATAGTGCATTTATATTACTTTTCAATTAAAAATCTCACACTATTAAGGTTCCTGTAAATGATCTGTTTTAAGGGATAAGGTGTTCTTTGTGAACTGTATATTCTTTGAAAGTGAAAGCTTCTTTAGTATTGTGGTGATTTGAAAATCGATAACGAAAGAGCAACAGTAAAAAGAAACAAACAAATTGATACAATTGAATGTGGGACAATGTGATAGGAAGCATTAATTTTTTTTGTTATGTTCATGTTCTTTTACTGCTTGGCTCTGTGCCCTCATGTCCAACAAGGCATGGTGGCAGTTACCATTAAATCATCACTAAATATATAATTATCCTCTTGGTGACATTTTATATTCGTCTCATAGAATTGCACATAAGTTTTTTTTCCTTTATATGTGCATTGAGATAAGAAAAAGTTAAGAGTATTCCTATTACCCCAAAAACTTTAACAGGCTTTTACAGCATTTTAGTTAAAGTTACTGCATAGACATTTTAACATATTACTGAAATGGATACCTGAATAACTCTTCTGAAATCGACTCGTAACAGTACATTTAGATATAAAGTCTTTTGCAGGTAAATGGTGTACATTTGTACAATCTGGAGTGTATACTGCTAAAGTGGAAGTTACCGAACAGGAACAGAGGGAGGGTTTGCAGTAAGTAAAGCATTGTTATATAAATAGTAATAACTTAACCCAATAGAATCATGTTTGCCCTTTTGATTGACAGTGTATACATAGTACCACTGTCTTTGCATATATCATCACTAAATCAGTCAATATTATATTTTTGTTAATGTGATCAATAAAGGTTGCTAAATGTAAATAAGTTGGATACAGTTATATGTGTTTGTGTGGTTTTTTTTTGTGTAATGTATGTCTGGATTGGGTTTGTATCAATTTATGAATTTATGGCGAATGGTGAGTGTAGGTTTCTTTTGTGTCACCTTTGTATGGGGGTTTGTGTGTGCAAGTTTGATTTGTGTCATGATTATATAGGGGTTTATGTGAGCAAGTTTGAGTTGTGGTGTGAATGTATGAGATTTGTGTTTGCAAGTTTGATTTGTGTTATGATTATGTAGGGGGTTTATGCTATGATTGTTAGGGGGTTTATGTATGCAAGTTTGATTTGTGCTGTGAATGTAAGAGATGTGCGTTGTGTCATGATTATATAGGGGTTTGTGTGAGTAAGTTTGATTTGTCCTATGATTGTTAGGGGGTTTATGTATACAAGCTTGATTTATGCGATGAATGTATGAGATTTTCATTTGTAGGTTTGCTTTGTGTCATGATTATATAGGGGTTTATGTGAGCAAGTTTGATTTAGTTTGTGAATGTATGAGGGAATATGTAGGTTTGTTTTGTTATACCATTATATCGGTTCTTACTATAAATGCATTAATTCTTTGCAATATATTGATATACAACTATTGTTTGCTATGTTGGTATTGTTATATGTATCCTTACGAATGTATTCATGGTTTTTCAGGTTTTACCCAGAGGAACAGACAGTGTCAGTGGGTCGTACTGCAGTGGGAGGAGTATCGTTCGGTCAGCTGCGGGCTAGGGTTGCGGGCCGGGTAAGGTGCGCGCAGTGTCCGCGGTTGCAGGTGGCGCTTCGCCCCCTGGCCAATGACGGCACCTACGCAGGACCACCACGATATGCACCTGTTACAAGTCAGTGTTGACAAAATAATTGAAATTATGAATTCATATTTGAATTAAATATGGGCGTTTTGAAATCTTAACGACGTTTATAGATTATACAGGAACGGGAAATTCAAAGCGCATAACTCGTTCCTTGAACGTAATATTTGATGGAAGTGCTAGTCAAACATAATAATATCCTATGGAGCCTATAAAAAGAAGTATTTTTTCTTATTAGATGGAGAGTATGTCTTTGAGGAGGTACCGCCAGGCAGCGTGGAAATTTCTGTGGGCGGAGAACGCTGGTGCTGGCAGCAGGCCGCCCACAACGTGGTGGTCACAGCAGCCGAGTTGCCCGGACCCGACTTCGAACTTCAGGCCCTCGCCATCAGCGTTTCCTCTACACATGACATGCAGGTATATCTAAGACAGAACGAAAAGGGCGATGACCTTTGGGGATTACTGACTCTCAGCATTTACAATTGACATGATATGCAAACTCATGTTTAATCTCTCCTTATGGCTGCTCCTTCGTCCTAAAGGTGCAGAGATATTGTTCAAATGCACCTTCTGACTACCGCAGTCCTACATAGGACCTATGGATATTCCTTCACTCAACATACCAAAAGACACAAATCTTTCTGGGGAAAAAGGTCATACACCTTTTTGTGGCAGCGGGTTGGTTTTGTGGAAGACGATAATGATAACTCAGAATCCAGGGCTAGCATACCCAACATACCAGCTCATGTTGTTCTCATCCGATTTGACAAGTAAGTTTTACACTTTTTTATAGCAGTATGATAAGGGTGTTACAGAAATCCTGGATTTATTTTGGGCAACAGCAACTCACCCTGGTAACTCAACCCTGTAGGGGTAATTGTCATAATCACAACGATATGGTCCACATGGAAAAGCAGAAATAACGGTCATTATTTTTAAGCCCATAAGTGGGATGGTGTTAGACTGTTATTATCTTTATTTGTGTTGGTTAAAATAATGATTTTTATTCCCAGGTGGAGTACAGCAGTGCAGCTGGTAGTGGAGTACTGCGCGTTCCAGCTGGAATCAGTCGCCAGTGCGTACCGATTGCTGCCCAACTTACGTTGACCCCTCGCGGCTGCCACCGTGTATCGCCGTCACAGCTCACACTTAAAATGGACAGTGACGAACTACCGGTAATATATCATACTACAAAAATAATACATGTTTTTAAATAATGCTAATAAAACGTATTCAAAATATGATATTTTAAATCAGCATCGATTTTTTTCCATCTTACCATCAAAGGTGTCATTTACACTATCGTCTGTCTTCGTTATTCGGGAGAGGTCTCCTAAGACCTTGTATTTTCAAGGGATAAGGCAGCGTTTTCAATAACAGATCCCAGGATTGATTTTTCGGATATTTCGGTCTATTAGTGAAAACCGCATGTCACCCCATTCAGTATTTTTTAGTTTCACACGAAGAGACAGTAAACTAACACGTAAAGGGACTTAATTTATTGATTTTGACAAAGGATTTATAGATGGTTTCGCTTTTGCAGAGTGCCTCCTTCTTAGCGACGGCTCATGCTGCCACCATCAGGGTCGAGTCGCCGGAGCCTGCCGTGGATGTAGTTCTTCAGCTCACCAGTGATAGAGGAGCTGAAGAGCTGGTGCCGCTTAAACCCGCGCAGGAAGCCACTGGATATATATATGAACACACTGTTTACTTGGCAGAGGTATTTATTATCAACTAGTTGTTCCTGAGCATAGCTATGATGCGATGGGTATATGGGGAAAGACATTCTATGTGAACATCTTCATCGTGAAATCATTTTGCTGAATTTAAATTAATAGTTTATAGAATGAGTGAATGAATGAATGTTCGTTATTAAATACCAGTTACATTCAGGTTAATGGAAGTTGAAATTGTGTGATCCCGTTTCGCTACTAGTGGTCCCAGCTTCGGTGACAGCCAAAGATTGGTCTGGATATTGAATTGGTCTGGATAAGATTGACAACTTACCACATTGAAGCTAGCATAAAAATGTTAATATGATAAAATAATTTGATATGACGACTTCTTTAGCGTCGTTTAAATGATATTTCATTTAAACGACGCTAAAGAAGACAAACAAATTGATAAAATTGAATGTGGGAGACAATGACATTGGAAGTATTATACAGTGTTTGTTATGTTTGTAGGTCTGTTTGTGCTCTGCTTCTTGCCCCCCTCCACTCGTGTACCATGTGGGAATTGCATACAAGATTTTTTGATGATTTAAGAGTGTTTCATCACTTAATGTGTTTTCCAGGGTGAAGTAACTACAGTGTCACTTCAGTCCTCATCCCTGCTGTTCAGCCCCCGAGGATCTCAGGAGCTGATCGGTGGTGGAGATTGCCAGCCGCGGGCTCTGATATTCAAGGCCTCCAAAGCCCTCACTCTCGCTGGAAAAGTGGTTCCTCCTGTGGCTGATGTCCTCATCACTTTGGAAGGAGGTAATATTCTTAGAGAAAATGTACATTTACACACGCACACACACGCGCCGACACTAACTCACAGAAACACTTGGATATCTTTTGATATTGCTGACAGACCAGCCCTTGACTGTAATCTCACCTAATGGTAACTTGGTAAGATGTTATTTCCTCTTATAATAATAATAATAATAATATTTATTTATTTACTTCAGACAACAAAGATCCATGAAATAGGTTAGTAAATTAAACATGTAATTTTAAAAATATAAGCCTAATTATTAATAAATTAAAATTAAAATAGAATTAATAATTATAAAACTAAGATTGAATCAAAATGAAAATAATATAAAACTTTGATTATATAACTCTTATGATTTTAACACAACATCTGCCGTATTTGCTGTTAGTTTCAGTAAGTTTAAACATTGCGAGAAAACCGGCATATTCATGGAGTATTTCTGAGATTGGGATATGGCAAAACCCTCACTTGAGTAATGAAACCTACCTCTATGAGTGGGATGTTAATAAGCTATGGGGAATTCTACACTTAGTGATAGTCTACTTTGCGAAAATTTCAAGTCATAATGAGTCAGTCAATTTAGTGGTCTAAAAGTATTTTCACATTATTGCCTTTCTAAAGTGTTTGGCTTGGGGCATATGAGTGTGGTGGTTTAAAAATCTATAATGGAAATAGATACAAATCTAAATATTTTGTTAATCAAGTATGTTCAAAAAGTTCTTTTGAATTATCATTATTCTATCTAGAAGAAACTCACCGGTTACGCTTTAAAATATAGTGTTTGTGTGTTACAATGCTGTGCTTTCACGTGCAACTGGAAATAAGCCCAAACTTGTCTCATAAAGAATCTTTAACATTTTAATGTGGCTTTTGTAAAAGGATGTTATTATATAAATATCAATAACTTTTCTCCAGCCGACATAAAACTTACTCAAAGCACCAAAGACGACGGTGTATACAGCTTCGGCCCTTTGGACGCTGCTCTCCAGTACAAGCTCTCTGCTGAGAAGGACTCCTACGTGTTCAGTGAGAGAGATGACAAAGGAGATATTAAAGCTCACAAGCTGGCCGAGATCACTGTGCAATTAGTGGATTCTGCTGACAGCACACCTCTTGAGGTAGTACATTATCATTTTAGAATTCAATATATTCTTTATATCAAAAAATTGCGCGTCATCCGGACTGGGATACTAAAAGACCCCAGTTCATTTGTATGGCAATCTGAAACATAGTCATCAGAACATTAACTATCTATTTAGGTATTATGTTCTTAAAAACAAACGTAAAAAGTAAAAAGGTAAGTAGCAGCCCTATAACGTTCCACTGCTGGGCACAGGCCTCCTCACTCCGAGGAGCGAGGATTTTTAGAGCGTAGACCCACCACGCTGCTCAACTGCGTATTGGCAGGCATAGTACACAAATGCACTCTCTATTCCTTCACTCTCGTAGTCCGATGTAACGGGAATCCGACACAAGCGGAGAGAGATCAGGCGCAGGATCGACGGCTTAACGTGCTCTTCGAGGCACGGGGGTGGATCACACCGCCAACTTCCCAACTTCGGGCTAATATTGAGAAAATCGGACTAAAATTAAGACCAATGTGGCAGTTAAATGATAATATAATATAAATATTTAATATGTTAATATAATATAATATGTATATTCATGAAATTTCTTTTTTCATAAATTTTTTATTATTATTATTATTAATTTGGATTTGGCTACTTCATCACATTCAATTTTTTGTAATGATTTTATTTTTAGTCATTAAGTGTTGTCGTAGTTGGTTGATGATCTGTCCGTGGCGTCAGAGTTGGCTATAGGGCTACAGCTAAAAATCGGCACTGTGTGTCAGGTTTATGGCACACGGCAATACTGAGCTGATCTGCCTTCTCAGGGCTATGTGGGAGTTGCACAAAATCTACACTAATATATGTTATTAATGTACACATATTTTTATAATTGTACCACACCTTATGCAACAAATAAAGTCTCTTTCTTCTTTCTAAATTAAAAGTCATTAATGGGGGATTTAAAGTCCCCCACTTCGGACCGGGTAGGCAAGGCCACGTGATTGGACGTTAAATAGACTATCGGTTGATGAGTATGCATTATTGTGTGACTGCGGGTTCTTCACCAGTCTATATCTGGTGGTTGCGGGCCTCGAGGCTAGCCTCATTACCCGGGCCGTTACTCTCGCGTGCTTTTCAAGCACGCGGCTGTATTTCAGCCATTCGAGGCTGGGGCGCGCCCACGTAGTGGGCGCGGCCTGTGGTTTCTTCTTTGGTTATTAGTCTGATCCGGTGTTTGCGTCGTCCTCTGCAACGCCATCCTCTTCGCCTGGATTGGGTGGAGATGCGAGGAGCTCCCGAGGTAGGGGACGCCCGGTTGCCGGTAGATTTCTAAGTGGGGCGAACCCGCGGAGGTGAATGTGCTGGCCCTGGTCCGCGCGTTTAAACATGCGCCGGGCCATTGTTCGAACGAAGACTTCCACGGTGGGCGTCCTCGTGTCCCGATGTATGACGTCATTGCGGACGTATCGGGGGGCTCCTAGTATCAGGCGAAGGCATTTGTTCTGTACGACCTGAAGCCTCCTCCTCTGGTATTGTGAGCAGAACGAATACCAAGAGGGGGCCGCATACGTTAGTCGCGAGCGAATGTAGGCGGCGTAGATCTTCAGTTTGACACCCGTTGGCAGCTTTGAGGTAAGCGCCGGGTACAGCATAGCCTTAGCCGCCAAGGCATGGTTCACCGCCTGGTCGACGGTGATTTCCATGCTTAGCGACCGGTTTATGATGCACCCCAGGTATCGAACCGAGTTCTGCCACTCCACACTCAGCCCGCGAATCTGTAAACGACGTATCGGCCGACCATGGCCGAACAAGATGGCAGCGGTCTTCGCTACGTTGACCGACATTCTCCATCTGTCCAGCCAGGCGGGCAGCAGGTCCAGAAGTTTTTGCGCTTTGAATGTGGCGTAGGGGATTGAGGAGGACGTCATGACGTACGCACTGTCGTCCGCGTACAGCGACAGTAGTGCGTCTCCATCCCCCGATGGGACATCGTCTCCAATCGTTGGGATGTCGTCTGTGTACGCCGCGTAGAGGCTCGGGGACAGGCAACTGCCCTGCGGCACTCCTGCACGTACGGGAAGGTGTTGCGATGCTGCCTTTTCAACGGCTACGTAAAAGGTGCGGCCCTCCAGGTAGGACGCCACCAGTTTTACATACCCTGCTGGTAGACTTGTGGTGATAAGTTTTGCCAGGAGTCCTGCGTGCCATACGCGGTCGAAGGCCTTCTCCATATCCAGGAAGACCCCCACAGCGTGGCGACCTTTGCGTTTCTCACTGGCAATAAAGTCTAGAGTCCTCGTCAGCTGGAGCGTCGAGGAATGGTCGCTGCGGAATCCAAACTGCTCCGGCCTGAGTGGGAGATGCGGGAGCATTCTGCGCAGCAACAGACGCTCAAACAGCTTGGCGGTGTGTGACAGCAGAGTAATAGGTCGGTAGTTCTCTGGGCGTCGGCGATCTTTACCCGGTTTGGGGATCGCTATGACCTTTCCCGTCTTCCATACGTCCGGAAAAGTTCCCGTACGGAGAATGCCGTTGAAAAGCCGCGTGAGCGCGACGAGGCCTCTCTTCGGCAAGTGTTGTAGAGCGGCGTTAGTAATTCCGTCGTGGCCCGGTGCCTTTCTCTTGGGGAGTCGGGCGATGGCATTTCGGAGCTCAGACGGGGAAATGAATGCGTCTCCCCGGAGCGACGGTGCTGGGGCCTCGAGGAATTCCATTAATCTGGTCCTTATGTTGTTGTGGTGTGCGACGACATCCGGGTCCTCAGTCGGGGGATTAGGGGTAAATTGTGTCTCCATGTACTGCGCCAGGACTTCTGCTCTGTCTCCGGCGGAGTACTTTCGCCTGCCATTTGTGTCCAGCAGTGGATAGATGGGCGGTGATTTTTTGGTCATCTTGCTGCAGAGTTTGTACAGACTGGTGTCCTGCTCCGTTGCTTCCTCGATGGCGCGATCCCACTCAGCGCCATCGTGGGTCTCCAGAGCTTGTCTGATTTTCTCTGCAAGCATATTCAGTTCTGTTTTGATCCGGGGACAACGGGTTTGCGCCCACATCTTCCGCAGGGCCCGTTTCTTGGTAAGTTGGTCCCGAATCGTCTTCGGCAGCTGAGTAAGCACTTTGGTGTCGGCTACTAGGCTGGAGGCTTCTTCTTTAGCACGACTGATGGCCTCTGTGATACTAACAGTGGTCGCCTCCACATCTTCCTTGGTGTTAACTGCTGCCGGGATTTCCATTTTTTGCAGTATTTTAGCATATTGGTCCCATCGGGTCCGAGTTCTTGGTTGGTTCTGGATGATGAAGTCACACTGGAGGGATAGTGTGACTAAGATTGGAATGTGGTTTGTGTCGAAGTCGTATAGGGGTTCAACACAAACCGGACAGTCAACCTTGTGGTAGATTGCTATGTCGAGGACGTCAGCGCGATGGTTTGGGTTTGTAGGGGTGTGGGTCGGCGCTCCTGGACCCATTATCCCGTACCCATATTCTTCACTATCCTCGAGGAGCGTCCTTCCCGCCGTGTTGATGATACGGGAGCCCCAAGCCGGATGTTTGGCATTGAGGTCTCCTACGACGAGTGTAGAATGCTGCGACTCGAAGAGCTTGCGTACGTCCTCTTTATGGAAGTCTGTGTTTGGAGGTTTGTAGGCGGCATAGATGTCGAGCTCAACGTTATCTGCACGCACTCTTACGCCTTGAGTTCGCGTATTAATGAAGGGTGCGTGTTCCAATTCTTCGTGTACAATATCCCGTCTGACCAGGGCGGCCGTCCCTCTATAGGCCCACCCCTGTGGGGATGTCTCGTCCCTCCGGTACACGTAGAAATTGGGGATACGGAGTTCTTGGCGCTCCGAGAGCTTGGTCTCTCCCAGGAGGATAATGTGAATATCCTGCGACTGGGCGAGAGCCGTGAGGTCCCGTATTTTGCCACTTATGCCGCCTGGGTTCCAATAAATCATCCGGAGTTCTTTGGCGACACAATTTGCGCCATCGCCGTTAATACTATCGGTGTTATGTCGCGGCCCTGTTCGTAGGCCGCGAGGATGGCGATTAGCGTCTCCAGAAAAACCCGGGTGGTAGTTGTAGTAGGCGCTGTGGGTGCTGAAGAAGGGGCGGCTGCTGTTGCAGGCGCGGCTTTTACGGTGGGCGCAGTTGTTATTACAGGCGCTGCGGGAGTGGGCCGTTCCGTTGGGGCTGTTCGTACTTTCGCCCTCCGGGGCGGTCGCTCAGGCGCCATGTCTGTTGTCCGGCTTGTGGTCTGTGTAGGAATGGTTGTTGGAGGGGCCGGTGCCACTTTTGGCACCTCATCCTCGGTCGGCTGTGGGGCTGGATGTGGAGTCGATGCCGCCACGGGTATTGTGGGTTTCTTCTTCCCGCGGCTGCCTCTTTTCCTCCTTTGGGTCTTCATGGTGGTCGGCTGCTTCCCCCTCTCTGTAGGTTGATTTGCGGGGGGGATCAGTGTGGTAGGTTGGCCTCTGACCGTTGGTAGATGACTGGGTTCTGGTTCTTCTACCGTCGGGAGGGGTGGAGGACGTCTTTCTCCAGTTGATCGGTTCTTTTGAAGCTTTGTTGGGCGGGGTGGTGGGATGGTAATGCCCCGCTTCCTAGCTTCCCTTTGGTATACCGGGCAGGCTCTGTCATTTGCCCGGTGAGGTTTGCCACAATTGGCGCATGTGGGTTTGTCGTCCCTGGTGCGGGGGCATTCCCTTAATCCGTGCTCTTCTCCGCACCTCAGACATTTTTGTGGTCGGTGGCAGTTGTGGGAGGCATGTCCATAGGCTTGACATCTGTGGCATTGCGGGGGAGTTTTTCCCGAGCGCCACGCCTCAACCACGACTCCCGGCATGTTCAGGATCTCAGTGATTTTATACAGCTGGTTCAACTCTTCTTGGTTGAGGTGGGCCAGCTGCACAAAGTATGTGCATCCTAAACGGCCCTTGATTGGAGGGATAGCTCTAACCCTTTCGGCTGGAAATCCCTGTTGTAGGAGTGCTTGTTGCACTTCTTCAGTTGGTGTCTCGTATGGCAGCCCCTTAATGGCTACCTTTGTTGGTAGTTCCCCCTTTGGGCTGTAGCAGAACCAGGATATGGATTTGTCCTGGTTCGATGCTGCGGTCATGTGTCTTTGAATAGCCCTGAATTCCTCTGCACTTCTGGGCAAGAAACGCACACCCTTTCCCATAGGGCGTGCATTGGGTGCGTGTCCTAGTACCCGCTTGATTTCTTCGAAGTGCCTCGTCCAGTTAGGGAGGCACTCTACTACTATCGGCGGGTACGGCGATCGAGGCGCTTGCGCGGTTGGTCGCGCGGCGGCTCGAGGTGAAGGGGGGCGTGCGTCGTCGGCATTTGCTGAGGTGCACGGCGCGACGGCGGTCGGTTTCGAGACATTCTCTGGCAGTGAGGCGGGGGGCGCTGCGTCTAGCGGCGCATTGTCGGGGCGCGCAGCGGTTGGCGGCGCTGCACCCGCAGTGGGCGAGGGAGGACGTGAAGTGCCGCTAGGTCGCGCACTTGTCGTGTGGGAGTGCTGACTCACCTCTGCGGCGCTTGTCTTCGTTGGTGAGGGGGGCGCAGCGGCCGCGGCGGCGTAGGTTGTCCCCGACGGTCCCGGCTGCGATAGGCTGGCCAGTTGGGCGTAACTTGTTACGTTACGTACCCAGCTGGGGGTTGTTTCCATAGGATTTGCCCCCTGCTCTTCCGCAGGGGGTGAGGTGGGTGCGTCCGCATATATGATGCGGGTTCGTATTTCTGGCGGTGGCATCAGGGCGGGTACTCCGCTAGGCGTAGTCTCGCTTCCCGAGGAGGAGACTTCCACGCACAGGCGCTTGTCCTCCTCCTCTGGGCTACTCGGCGAGGAGGTCGCATGTCGCTGGCGCTTCGTCGGTTCTAGGGCGAGAGTAGGCTCAGCTACTCTCGGCGCGAACGCGACGGCTGCTCGGCGGTCGATCTCCGTGGGAGTGCTTGGGGCGACGGTTAGGGGGCGCGGGGAGACGAGCCGCGGAAAGGCGGCAGGGGTGACAGTGCCGTCAAATATGTTGCGGCATACCACCTGTCGCGGCATCCCGCTCCATCCTGCTCCGCGCCTGGTCCGCTGGTCAAGAGGGGGGGGGGCTCCCCCCTGTAGGCTGCGGGTGGCGGGGGGGGGGGGTTTCCCCCGTCGGCCATTTGCTGTTGTCGTAGTCACTGCACAGTTACACTACACAGCAACTACTAAGGTCTCTGTCCTTTTGCTTTTGGTTTATTGTTCACTATCACTAGCACCACTGCAATTAGGTGCTATCGTCCTCGCGCTCCCTCGGCGCGTGCAGTCGAGCCGGGTGAGACCCGTACGGGAGGCCCAGCTAGACGCCCGCGAGCGGGAGCGGGAGGGGACGAGGCACTGGCGAAAGATTACGGGTGGTGGGTTAGGTGCTACTGCGGGCCCTTTTCCCATGAAGAGGGGCGCAGTTAGCGGGAGCGATCGACGCGAGGGCAGTGGGCGGCTACCGGGAGTTTCCTCGAGCCGAGTCGAGACTCGGCGAGTACTGCGACACCGAAGTCGCTGCAGACGCGGACCGACGGCTTTCCTCAAGCCTAGCCACGGGGCTGGCGAGTACGGCTACGTCGGCGGGGCTGCGTGGTGGAAGAGACTCGCGACGGGCACTCAAAAATAACAATTTATTCCTAGATAGTCGTGACTGTGACTATGACTATTGTGTGTTCAGGGTGCGCTGGTGTCTGTGAGCGGCGGCTCGTTCCGGCGCAACGTGGCGTGCGGGGTCTCCGGTTCGGTGCGGTTCGGGGCATTGTCGCCCGCGCAGTACTACGTGAAGCCCAACATGAAGGAGTACCGCTTCGAACCGCCGCACTACATCGTGCCGGTCGACGACGGACGCACTCACAGCCTCGTCTTCAAGTAATTGATCACCGACTAGTTTGTATCAAATTGTACCAAAAAAGTAGAAAGTTTGTGCGACTATAGCTCGTTGCTGCAAAAAGTGATAATATATAGTGATACTAAACAGACTGTAAACTTAAAAAAACAATATACTACCTAACATAAATAACAAACAATATATGTAATAATATTCATTTATTTATAGGAATTTATGTTCATTTCATGAACACAAAAGGTGTGCGTCTTTTCTACTTTTGTCAGCCATTGTATAGTGTACGCGTACACACGTGCTCGTGCGCACGTTACACCGAACACGTATGAACATACACACTTTGGTCTGGTTATATAAAGTTCAGAAGGTGTTAGAAATGAATATATCAGCGCTAGATGGAAATTACGTTTTAGAAGTACAGACACCACAGTTCATAAGTGGGAAAACTAATATGCATAAACTTATGTTACGGCTAGATATACATAGTTCAGGTAATTAATTTTATTTATGGTATATCTGTTCATTCGCTCCCACGCTTTTCAATCGTTTGAATAATCTTTTTATTTCAGCTATTTTCCCAGCATTATGTCATATGGTATTCTACTTTGTAATGCTGCTGATATAGATGCAATATTTGTGCTGCAGAAAAGGTCCAAGAGAGTCACTAAGAAACAAATTCAAGGCAGTTAACATAATGACAGTGCACTGCGTATATATATTAGAAAACTTGCTGTATGTACATAAATACATTGACTCTTAATAAAAAGAGTGAATATGAAGCCAAAACAAATTTGTTATAAATTATAGTAGGCTGCATAAAATTAACAACTCATTTAAGGGTAACTGTATACGTTTCAATAATAAACTCCCACAAGACGTTTTAGAATTGTCAATTAATAAATTCAAAGTCTTTGTTAAAAAGTTGATAAAAAAATCGTATTATAAGTAGCAGGAGAACGAACTGCTCTAATTTGAATTGAAATATATTAAACTAATATGATATTGTAATGATGATGGTAACAAAAATACAAAATACCCGACTGAGTTTGTTGTGGGTTCTTCTCGGATCAGGGCGCGAAAGAACTATCGTAACTTTAGATTTTAAGTCGTTTTTGAGTACCATCATCAGACGTACATTAGAATTAGAGTGTGCTGTAAGTGTTTGATTTGATTTGTTTTATGTAATTTTGTTGTTTGAAAACAGGGGTGTCCGTGTGGCGTGGTCGTTAATCGGTCGCGCCGTGTCGCTCAGTGGTGCGGGGGTGGCCAACGCGGCGGTGCGGGTTCGACCCCTGGACGCTACTTCGCACTGTGCGCTGCATGATGGCACCGCCGCCGACACCGGACACTTCAGGTGACCCATTGACCACATTAAGTGTACATAACCTAAAACTTTTGTTAAGCAAAATTAAAGACTGGAATAAATTTTGATTGCTAAAATGTAAGTTTTAACTGCCTCATTGGTGTAGTGGTTAGTATGTTCCACTACAGACATGAGGTCCTGGGTTCGAGTCCCAGGTCGGGCCAATTCAAAAATCAATATTGTGTTTTCTATTAAGATTTTCTCAATATTTGCCCGAAGTTGGCAAGTTGGCAGTGTGATCCACCCCCGTGCCTCGGAGAGCACGTTAAGCTGTCGGTCCTGCGCCTGATCTCTCTCCGGTCGTGTCGGATTCCCGTCACATCGGACTATGAGAGTGAAGGAATAGAGAGTACACTTGTGTAATATGCCTGCCAATCCGCAATGGAGCAGCGTGGTGGGCCTATGCTCTAAAAACCCTCACTCCTTGGAGTGAGGAGGCCTGTGCCCTGCAGTGGGACGTTAATGGGCTGCTACTTTTTTTTTACTTTTAAAATGTAGTTTTTCCAATGTAGGATAAATGATGATATTAAAGTACGGTCGAAAATCTAGAATTACAAAGGGTGCCTTCGCGCCTTCTTCTTGAGCACTCAAAATAAACTCAGTTGATTTGATTATAAATTGTCTCTGTTAATAAGAGACTAACAATCACTTTATATAAATCGTCTGTATAAATAGTAACTCTTAGTAAAAGAATTAATAATTTGTAAACAGTGACTTTTGTTTCGATGGTAGAACCATAAATATGTTAACTCAGACACACATTAGTATTGGCTGGAGCGAGTAAAGCTCCGTCCAATCACAAGATAAACATAATTGTATAATGCGTTTGCAGTGTCAGAGTGCTTCTTGCATAATACTACGTAAAGTCCTATCCGGCAAAGGAGTTCTGGCCTTATTTTGACCTTGGAAAATGTGCGATAAGGTTGTTTATATATTTCAGGATACGTGGGCTGGTGCCGGGCTGTGAGTACCAGCTCGAGCTGAAGGAGTCTGCTGATCCCGAGCTGGCGGCAATGACGCTGGCGCAAACACCACCGCCCGTACAGGTCAGTTCCGTACCGGTAATAATATTAAACCCTTACATGTAAAGTGGATTATACAGTTGACGAATATTTCGAAGCCTGTATCGTTTTAAATCTAAAATTTTACTGAGTTTCTTGTCGGTATCTTAACGATACTGATGATAATTTATTGCCAAAGCAAAATTTCCTACTATCCCAGGTCGCGATATAGTCAGCTACAAAGTAGGGATAAAGTGAAGACTGATATGGTGACGCTCATGTTTCGGATAAGATGTTTCATTTAAAATTGGTTGGGACAAATTTTATTTATAGGTAAAGGACAAGGATATTGAGAATGTCCGCCTGATAGTCCTCCTGCCCACGCAACTGACCGACATCAACGTGCTGGTGCACGCCCCGAACCTGGACCACTATAAGACGTTGCGGCTTACCCTAGCGCTGGAAGCCACCCCTCACAGCCCGCTGTTTACCACCAAGCTGGACCCGGCCGGCTACCAGCCGCACAACAACCCTGGCCTCATGTACTCGCTACCGAGGTTGCCGGCTGACAACAGGAGCTACGTACTGCAGCTGGAGTCGTCCTTGTCCAAGGTCACGCACTCGTACGGCGAGCACGTGTACTACTTCAATTCTGATGGCAACTTTCGATATTTCGACATCGAGTTTGAGCCCAAGGTGAGCATATTTGATTTACTTCCACGGAAATGTGGTCACATTTTATGTGCTACTGGTATTTATATTTTTTACTTTGACAGTAGGGCAAGCGACACGTACTTAGACGTTTTAGTTTGACCATTTCTGAGAAAAACCCACCAAAAACCCAGTTTCCTTTATTACCGATATCATTACAAAGCTGTAGATCCAATTCAATGTTCTCTTCCAGGTGAAGTCGTCAGAGCAAGAGCTTCGTCAAAGCTCGTTCCTGCTGCTGCCGCTCGTGATGGTGCTGGGGCTGCTGTACTCGCAGCGGCACCGGCTGCCGAACCTGCGACCCGACATCACCAAGAAAGCACCGCGGAAGAAGACACAGTAGGACATGTGTTGTATTAAACCCAGAGGCTGCAGATTACAGCCATTTTAAACAACAACACATTGGGAATAAGACTGCAAGATTTATTCCGATAAAGTATACCTTTTAACGAAATTATTTCTATAATAAAAAAAAACAAAATATTCCTGAAGAAATAGTCTCATATAAGTCCAAATATATTTATCTGCTGGATGGTAACGGTTCTGAAGAATGTATCTATAAGATATCACCGAGAAGAAAAAATTGATGAGAAATTGGTTTTGTAAAAAACAATATAGGCTGATCACTCCTCTCTAACGCTTGTTCTTCTCGTTCGCACGCTCGGCTTAGGCCGAACGTCAGCCGACATACAGCGATTGTTTCTGTCACAAATTAACTGTATGTTCAGCACGGATAATAATTTTTGATCTTGGCAATCTGAAAACGCTTCAACTTCAATGAAAAGCATTCCAATGAATGTAGTACAGAGTAGTTTGGTAAATCTGCTGGTTATCCATTGATTTGGTCAACGTAGGTCATTACAGAGTAACAGTTCTTCTCATAAAGGTAAAATATTTTTTTACAGAGTTTTGCAAAATTTTCAACATTGATAATCAATAAATTTTCTATGTACCTTCAATAATTTAGTACACAGGTATTACGAATTATTATGAAAAGAGAACAATTTAAGATGTTAAGTTACTATTTATTGTTTTGTTTGTTTGAGTTGTAGGTTTAAGTGTGGAGGTTAATAAATGTGGATTTATTGATAATGTGTTTCAATTATAATATATATGGTTTTAATTTAAAGATGGAGTGGTTGGTGCTGCTATTGATGTATGTGGCGTGTCTAAAAGGAGGAAAGGTAAGAAAGAGAAGAATTTGTGGATGGACAAAAATGTTCAAGCAGCTGTGTGTGAAAAGAAGAAAGCTTGGTCCGATTGGTTGGCTACAAAAGCGAACCAACGAATGCAAAAGGCAACGAATGATGACGTAAAAAAGGCAAGAATGGAATACAAAAGGGTGAAAGTAATCGTGAAAGAAGCTGTAAGAAAGAAAAAAGAAGAATACAGTGATATGTATGATAGGAGACTTTCTGATGATTTTCAGTCAAACAAAAAGTTTTTCTGGAAATCAATACAATTTGCCCGAGGGAGATCTACTTCCTCGGAGCTTTGTAAAATCAGAAGTTTAGATGGAAGTTTAATAAAAGGAGAAGAATGGATATTGAAGAGATGGAAGGATCATTTTGAAAGTTTGTTTGAAAGAAATGAAGCAGAGGTAAATATGGCCTCTGCGGATAGCAATGAATGTAAGACAAGTGATAGCGAGATTAGTATGGATGACATCATGAAAGCGATAAAAGGTATGAAATCAGGTAAGGCTGCTGGGTATGACAGAGTGTCAGTCGAGATGCTGAAGGCTGGCCGCGGGATTGTGGTAGCTCAGCTGTACTGCCTTTTCAATATATGCTGGGAGAAAGGTCAAGTCCCAAGAGATTGGAGCAAGGCCGTAATTGTCCCTCTATATAAAGGAAAAGGGTCACAGCAGGAGTGCAAAAATTACCGCGGTATCAGCCTTCTTAGTGTCGTCGGCAAATTGTATGCAAAGATATTAATTGAAAGGGTGATTAATGAAACTGATGGGAAAATATGGGACGTGCAAGCGGGATTTAGAAGAGGAATGGGATGTACGGATCAGGTCTTTTCTTTACGGTGCATAACTGAAAAATGTTTGGCTAAACACCAAAAAGTTTATTGCGCGTTCGTAGATTTAGAAAAGGCCTATGATCGAGTGGTGAGGAATGAGCTGTGGTCAACGTTATCTACGTATGGGGTGAGCGGTTGTCTGATCCAAGCATTGAAGTCTCTCTATGAGGGTTCTAGTGCCTGTGTCAGAATAAACGGAGCGTACACGGAGTGGTTTCCTGTCGAAAGAGGTGTTCGACAGGGATGTGTTGCGTCACCATGGCTGTTCAACCTATTCATGGATAAATGTTTGACAGATTTAAAAGAAAGTATGTATGGGTTAAGAATGAATGAATTACTCATCAAATGTTTACTCTACGCTGATGATCAAGTAATACTTGCGTCATCCGCTAACGAGCTTCAGGAGATGCTAAATATTATGAATGAAGCTTTGAAAGGGAAAGGAATGAAAGTGAATGTAAACAAAACGAAAGTTATGCTTTTTGAACGAGATGAATCTATGATGAATGGCAATATTTTGATAGATGGGGAACAAGTGGAAGAGGTGAAAGAATTTGTATACTTGGGATCTAAATTTACAAAAGATGGAACATGTGAAAGTGATATCGAAAGGAGAGTGAATGCAGGGAATATGGTAAATGGTGCTCTGCATGCTTTTATGAATAGCCAGATGGTGTCTCAAAGGGCTAGACTGGCAGTGCATGCTGGAGTGTTGGTGCCAACACTTATGTATGGTAGTGAAAGTTGGGTATGGCAGAAGAATCACAAAAGTAAAATAAATGCGGTAGAGATGAGAGCGTTGAGAAGCATGAGTGGATTAAAACTGAGTGACAGAGTAAGAAATAGTGTGATAAGAGAACGTTGTGGTATAAAAGAAGACGTAGTGACTAAAATTGAGAAAGGTATGCTTAGATGGTTTGGGCATGTAGAGAGAATGAATGAAAGGAGACTGACAAAAAGGATTTATGAGTCAAGAGTGAATGCGAAAGTTGGAAGGGGAAGACCAAGGCGAACGTTCCTGGACCAAATCCAGGACATTTTAAATAACGGCCAGGTCAAGAGTACTCTAAACCGACGAACTTGTATGAAAGGTTTAATGAGATTGAAAGAAGCGAAGGAGATATGCAAGGATCGTGGCAAGTGGAAGGATGTTGTCTCTGCCTACCCCTATGGGAATGAGGCGTGATGCTATGTATGTATGTATGTATGTATGGTTTTAAGGGACCTCAAAACCTTCCGAGTGCTTTTCGCTTTGCCCCCTTTCCGCGGGCGGCTGTAATGCGACATGTAATAGAGGGATGGGAAACTAACAGACGATAGAAAAAAGTTTCACTTTGAAAACGTGAATTTTGTATATTTGCATAAGTGAAACAGCTGATGCGAACCATGGGCATCGCCATATAGGCCTTGGGTGCTTTGCCAAGCACTGGCTAACTCTGCAGCCGGTTGTAACGCGACACGCGATCCATGGAAGTAAAAATAAGAGGATGGTAATTTTAATTTAATAAATTAAATCACTTATGTACATTTTTTTAAAACTAAACGAAGAAAATTTATTTTCATGCATGAGATCTAAGATAAGTATTAACTAAATATCTTATTGCTCGTAAGTTACCGTTTGATTGTGATCGAACCTCCTGGTAAGTGATGATACCGTTTAAGATGGAATTTCGCTAACGTGCTGGTAAGGTGGTAATCAGCCTAATTAATGAATGTTTGTTGTATGAATTAAGAAGAATTTACGAAATAAAACAAATAGAGAAAATGATAGGTTTAATTCATAAACACAATATAAATTTTCAAATAAGCACAAAATTATTCAGTCTAGAAATTAGGAAAATTAAAAACTATATTTCGCAATAATTTTCATTGTTACACTATTTCACTAAACACCTGCCTTGATTTAAAGCAAATTATGAAAGAATGGATTCTTTATGAAGATTTTTCAGTATCGCTTCCAGATTTATCTTGAATAGGAATTTTCCTCTCGGAGAGCGGTTCAGCTCTGAAAGCCACAAGCTTTAATTTCCCCTTGTCCAAATGGCATTCTACTCTTTCTGGTGGAAATCCTTCAGGCAACAGGAAACGCCTTTCGAAATGACTCTTCGTCCATCCATCTTCACGTTTTATTTCCTTTTTACCTTCAATCGTTATCTCATTGCCGACAGTCTTCACCTGAATTTGTTCCGGGGAAAAGTTTTGTACGTCCAAATGCACCTCTACTTTCTTCCCGTCGACTTTAACCTCGGAATCGGAGTAAATCCCCTCGATACCATGTTGGTCGTGCTCCGTGGGAGCGGTGACTTGTCTTATAAACTTTACTGGGTCTCTGAAAAATGGATCTTTCGCAAATATGGTAAACGGGTCCTCCAAAACCCTGGCCACAGGGTCTCTGTAGGCCAGATTACGAAAATGACGCAACCAGTACGGCATTAATGACATTTTTAACAATTTCACTCTTATTTCTAAGTTCCCGTGCGTTTGTTTATTTTGAACTGACAACGTGGGCGCGCTGCAGTCTTTATATACTAGTCGTAGTAGCGCCATCTGTAATCGAGTAGCTTCTAGAAAGATCACGAACAACCTTGCTTCACCTAGATTGTTTCTGAGAACTAACTGTAAATGTACTCCATTTACCGCCATCTAGTGATGAGTAGACGCGTTAATATAATTCTTACTGGCACGTTCAAACAGTAAAGTTTCTTTAAGCGAATCAAACCTATGATTTCAATCAAAATATGTGTGACATATTTTACAGTTCTAATGAGTGATGACAATAATTTAGTTGTGGTTTATTAATACTTCAATAATCTTACTAGCGACATCTACTTATAATGTGATGACGTTTTTTTAATTTTTAGATTATTAAAAATATGTACAAAAGATTAAGATACAAAAGAAGAAGTTTAAATTTAATTTTCTTTTTTCTAAGTGTCTCCATTTTAATTAATAGTTGAACATAAATTTCTTTGTAATTAGATTTATAGCGACATCTTGTAGGAAATAGTAGTACTTAAAAGTTTCAAATGACATTTTAGTACTCTCGAATATTTCCTTTTCGTTATATTTATTTTTTTATTTGCACATAAACAAATTTGGTCTGTTTAGTGCTATGATTAAAATTATTTAAAAAAAAACACAGCGTAGTCAAATATACACGTAAAACAATATGACGAAAGTGTTACGTAATTTTAGTAATCAAGAAAATAATGGAACTATTCAACGACAACACTTACAAGTATCTATTGAAATTGAAAAGTAATTGACTTAATATTGTTATAAAAGGGAATAAAATAAAAGAATATAGTTTCTTAATATTTTCACAAATATCACATCGATTTTTTACTTCCTTACCAACTACACCAAATATTAGTATTAGGGTGGAGTATTTTCATAATTGTAAACATGAAATCGATATAACGCCACAAATAACATTTTTCTCTTTTTTATTCTTTATTTTGTTATCGCCAGGTTAGCGCTTTTATATAAAATCATATGATAATTTTAGCGTTAAATCGGAAATAAGCGGATTTTTGTTTAAATGAAACCTCACCTCGTCTTTGGGGTCTCATTCGAAAAATATTGATTCTAGGATAAAATTGATAAGGACTAAAATTGTAGAAAATTTAATTCTAAACAACTTTGATTATTACCATTTTTCACGTAAAGTTGAAAATGAGCGAATTAATGGATAAACAAAAAAAACACAAGTTGAGATCTCGGTGAGTCCCGATAATTCCCGAGGGAAATGTACGGTTAACAAATTAATGCAGTACCACCTCGTATTATAATAATAATAATAAAAGTGGAATAATAATAATAATAATAATCTTTATTTCTCAGGGTCATTGGTCTAATGGTTAGCATGTTCAACAACAGACATGAGGTCCTGGGTTCGAGTTCCGGGTCGGGCCAATTCAAAAACCAATATTGAGTTTTCTATTAAGATTTTCTCAATATTTGCCCGAAGTTGGGAAGTTGGCGGTGTGATCCACCCCCGTGTTTCGGAGAGCACGTTACGCCATCGGTCCTGCGCCTGATCTCTCTCCGATCGTGTCGGATTACCGTCACACTGGACTATGAGAGGAACGGAATAGAGAGTGCACTTGTGTACTATGCCTGCCAATCCGCAGTGGAGCAGCGTGGTGGGTCTATGCTCTACAAACCCTCTCTTTCCTATGAGTGAGGAGGCCTGTGCCCAGCAGTGGGACGTTAATGGGCTGCTACTTACTTACTTTATTTCACAGGTAAATACTCATTACAGTAACACACGATACAGTCACAGTTAAATGAAATAAATTAATTACAAGAAATTTAAATAACTAAAATATTAATAAAATTAAAATAAAATAAAGTAAGATAATTCAAAATTAATAATAATAATTGGAAGCTACATCTATTTATTTGGAGTGTGGTGCACGGGATGCCAAAACTTAAAAATTGAGCTGTCAAAATTTTCTGTCAACGTCTTATTAATGATGTTGTCTCTCATTCTGACTGCCGACGCTTATTACTTCGAAGTCCTGGAAAACTTTGCAAGCCAAATCGGGGCGGAAAAGTAGATACAGACGTTAGATGTGACTGGCAATAGTTCGATGTGCAACGAGTAAAAGTATTCTGGACGTTGCAATTGGTTCATTTCTATTGTGTATATTTTTACATAAATATAATCTATTACGAGTATAAATCTAAGTTAAATAAAAGAAATAAGGCTACTGATGAAAGTTGCAAACAAGGTAATTTCATCAATAGGTCTTGCCGGGAATCTAGCCCAGGATCTCTGCTAGCGAGTTTCAGTATATACTCTAGTGAGAAGAATGTATTCTTGTCAGGGTTTTTATATACCTATAGTGTCCATCAGTCACGAGATCGAAGCCCGTTAACAAAATCACTAATATATATTGCGTCAATGCGACGTCAATGAAATCCAACAGTTTAACAGCTTACATCTAATTATATATGAAAGTATTTTGATAAGACGTCATCCAAATTATGAAATAGGGATGCTAGATATTGACTTCAGTGCTTTAAGGGCTTTTTTGCGCTGGGAAGTGTAATTAGGAACTCGTGGGACTCGTTGAAGAACAGAATACCATTAGATTATGACATTACTCTCTAGGATTCCGGGACATCACCTACGCACGTCTCCTGGTTCCTGACTTCCTCCTACGGACAGAGGTGGCCTCATGATGCCAGATGATGACAAGATGCCACCCACCAATCACTCTCACTGCTAAACATATAGCAAACTACGCTCACCGACAACCAGAGCCATAAGGGGGTTCAGTTAATGCCCAAAGCCGGGCAGCTCCTTAAGTCCTGATGATAAAAATGATGCTAGCTTATCGAATTTAAGATTAAAATCATATTGTAATGATGGCGGTAAATAGGGATACTCGGCTGAGTTTGGGCTCTTCCAGGACAGACCGCGAAGGAACCCTCGTAACTTTAGATTGTAAGTCGTTCTTTGATATCAAAATTAGATTTACATTGAAAATAATGTGGAAAAATCTATATTCGACGACGTAATTTACAGGATTTATTGCTACAGGAATTGCCGATCCATTTCCGAATTCTTTCATTCTTTTTGACACTTGACATTGACAACCAACAATTTCTGAACGCAATTTTATTTGACGCACTTCGGCAGGAATCTGTGCGCAAAGTTTATGTAAATTGGATTATGAATTCTTTTCGTTCCAGTTCAATTTTGACCACATTTGACGGCCTCGCTGGCGCAGTGGTGCGAGTATTCGCTTTGCTAGCGGAGGTCCCGGGTTCGATCCCCGGGAGGACGTATTTAGGAAATTGTAATTTCTAATTTGTCTGAGTCTGGACTGGGAGGCTTCGGCCGTGGCTAGTTACCACCCTACCAGCAAAAACGTACCGCCAAACAAAGAGATTTGTGTTCCGGTACGATGCTGTGTAAAAAAAGGGGTATACTGCCTCTTAACAGATTAGCGCGCTTCCATCTTAGATTGTATCATCACTTATCATCAGGTGAGATCACAGTCAAGCGCTAATCTGTCAGCAATAAAAAAAAAAAACATTTACTAAAGTTAAAACATTTTGCAGTTATCATTTGGCTTTTTTATTTATTGATTCTGAGGCGGTACGAAGTTTACCGGTTCAGATAGTTTAGTTATAAAAATAGTAACTGATGTTTTTTAAGTTACAGTAATTGCGATAAATGGAGACCCATCACTATCAATTTAAACTTTATGTTAATATACTGCAATTCAAATAAATCTGTAGCACTTTTCTTGTTCACATACATTGCAAATATACGAACTGAATAAATTGTGCTATTGTATAAATTAATTGTTATACTTCAGATGGAACTACAACTAGCAATGAGTTATTTTGCAAAGAAGCAAACATCTAAGCCCAGCAGTGGGACCTTAACTAGATTTTGAGGTAATGGCTCCTTATTCCCATTCTGGAATTGAAATATACGATGTCGCGGACAGAAACTAGTCAAATTATAAAGTAAACGATTAGTAGAAAATAGTCGAGTACTGTACGATGTACGTTTGTACAATCTATTTGATATTTATCGTGAAAGATTTATAAATAAAGAAGCTGCGTGACTCACATTTAATCCACCATTTCCGTGAGTCGTGTTGTACTAATTGGAAATGGAAGCACGACCCTTTAAGGGCTACAATACGCACTTTTTTAAATAGAAATAAATCGATCTCTGCCAGAGAATCAACGATACTGCTTCTGTACACCTTTGAAGTTAAATTCTAAGACAAAACACTGGGTTTTACGGATTGTTTCGTACAAATTGTGTTCCGAAATAAATATAATAAAACAACGTGTGTATTTCGGAACACCCGACAGAAGTGATAACTTAAATTAATCTACGTTAAACTATTTGATATTCAAATTGTTTCACTTAAGAAAAGCTTAGGTTATTATTTGAATTTTATGTATACTGATATGATTAAATACAATCTTTTATTGCTTAAGTGTTAGGTTATAATCTCACTGTCAACGGTATATATCTATCGCACACTAAACTCTTAATATAGAGAGGGGGAAGAGTCTATCCCAAAAACGGCTAGCGCTGTTAGCGCTCGGTTAGAGTGAGAGAGGAGAAGCCTGCCTACCACGTGAGAGAAAGAGAAAGGTATTGCGTTACATAACGAAGCGATTTACTCTCCCATAACAAGTTATCACATTATGAAAATTGTACTAGAATAGTCAAAACTGTATATCAATGTAAATTTGCCTAAAATGCATCGTCATGTTTAGATCTACAATATATATAATGTCCAAAAACTTGCCTTTTTATTTATAAAAACTTTGTAGTTTTTATATATTTCGTAAAAAGAAGCTCGCGTAGTTCCTGTCCCATGGGAATACAATTCTTAATGCTTATTTATTAGTTTTGACCAACAGTAATTAGGACAAAAGATTAATTCTCTCATAAATACCACCACTCAAACTGGAAAATATAGCGTTCTTTGTTGTTCAATTGCTCAAGCAATATAGCAACTTGGTAATCACCATAATCACAACAATATATTTGTTTTAACAATAATAAGTGCAAAGCGCGTCACATTTACGTCCTTTGCAAGTAGTGGGGGACCTCACTCGGGTATATATATTAAAAAAGTTGTCCAGGTCTCGTTATTGCAACCTCATCAATCATATTTCATAATTGTAGAAGAGACATTTGAAAATGAACGCAAGAATTTTGTTACTTTCAGTGATTTTGTCCCTTCTGTTATCTGGCGTTCAAAATAAGCCTTTGGAAAATGTTCAAGATGGTAACTATATATACAAGTGAAATTGTCTCGTGTTAATTTACAGATTATGTGCGAAAATTTTCTGACTATCGTTCGGAAAAAGTCTCAACAAAATAGATACAGTAATATACTTTATAAACATCAAAATATTTCACTATCCATGAAAACTCAAAAAGGTTTTAATTGTCATTAGTTTATCGGCAACAAATCTATTACTAGTTTGGAAAGTTGCAAAGAAACCGGCAAGAAACTCAGCAGTAACTGTTTTAAATACAATATTTGTAGGCTACATTGTGTAAGCTTTAACTTTCATGTACAACGGGAAATAAGTGTAAGCATTTTTATCTCGGAAACACTCTTTAACAATAAAATAAGAAATTTTGTAGATTTTTTTTGAGAAATATCTTAATATTATGTATATAGTAGATACCGCTTTAATCTATAATATCTGTTATAGGTTTTGATAACTTTAAAATTAATCGTTATTTGAAAAAGTTTGTGCAATCAGATTTTATTACAATAACGTAAAAGTCAGTTTTAAAAAACTTTTCGCTGTACAGATTTCATTTACAAATTTAAAAACTTCAAAGTAAATTTCCCAATAATTAGACATTTCAATAGATGCATTAACTAATTCTGAATCTAAACTTATGCTCGTAAAAGCTTTGTCAAAATCGACCCAATTGAATCGGGGATACAAAACAATTAAAAGCGCTTTGATACTTTTTTTGATTGGTTTTATTTGAAGATTTAAGTGTAGTTCTATTGCTATATAACGATACAATAAATAGATGCATTCTGTCTCCTGAAACTACTAAATAATTCCACTTATTCCCATAACTACTTAACGTGTAAGTCCATGAAATCCACAGTATTCAACAAACCCTTAAGGTCAACGAAAACCCACTTCAGGTTCAATGTGAATAGGAAATTGTTGATTTACAATCGCAAATGGGGATCAAAGACAGAAAATCTTATTTATGGAGGTCGTTACTTTAACTTTGACTTTAAATTTACCTTTAATTATCGGTAAGTTTCACCTGAAAATATAAGAAACAGAAAGATGACTTTCCAACAGCTGAATGTAGTTAAAAATTAAAGAGTCGATGAATTTATCATAAAAGTGAATGGGCAAAGGTGACTATTAAGGAAAGGTTTGGGTATCTCCGAGTTGATTTACTTAAAAAAAGGTTTGGGATATATTTATCGTGTCAAAAATCTTGATAACAGACCTTCAAGTTAATATATATGTTTATTTTTACAGAGCCGGAACACAAGCTGTCCAAGAGGTTTATAAACCCTTCTATAACATCGGGTGATTTCTCGAGAAACGTTTATTCGAAACTAAGAATGAAGAGAGAGTAAGTGTAACTTGAAGATACTATGAATTATTTAAAACTTACAAATCCCAAATTCCTACTAAGATATCTTTTGGAACTGAAAATTTGATTAACAGAATTCCTTCTTTAACTGAGGTTTATTATCTGACTGTGTGTAGTCATTGGTCATTAAGTATAATTTCAAATCTTATTGTATACTTTATAATTGATAAAAACAATAGTATCGCGAAGTACAAATCGGCCGATGCAATTAAATCCTACTTGGTTAAAACTAACCGCTGATGATGTCAAGGAACAAATATTCAAACTTGGCAAGAAGGGGCTCACTCCTTCTCAAATCCGTGTTATGCTCAGAGATTCTCATGGAGTTGCCCAAGTCAGATTTGTTACTGGTAAAAAGATTCTTCGTATCATGAGCTTCGTAGCTAGGTTAGCTATGGGGCTTGCTCCTGATCTACCTGAGGACCTCTATTGTCTTATTAAGAAAGCAGTTGCAATGAGGAAGCATCTTGAAAGGAACAGAAAAGATAAGGATAGCAAATTCAGACTCATTCTTGTTGAGTCTAGGGTCCACAGGCTCGTTATTACAAAACAAACAGTGTAGTTCCTTCAAACTGGAAATATGAGTCAAGCACTGCCTCAGGTTTAGTGGCTTGAGTAAATAAATATTGTAAATTAACAGTTTCGTACAAATATTAACTCTTTTCGATCCACCTTCTATAACATTTTGAGAATTAAAACTTATAATCTCGGCACGATTCCAAGTATTTCTTTCTAGTCCACCGTTTAAATTGCAGTAATCTCAGCAGATGTATATATATTCCGAAATTTGCAGCTCTGAAGATGATTGCGAGAAGCTGCGTCTGTGCAAGCTCCATGCTGCCTCCAACAGAGACTTCATAGCTGCTTTCGAACTATATTTCGTTAAGTGAGTACATTTTATCTATATCTATAATAAAAGCGGAGACGAAATAACTGTAAATCTCTTGAAATCGTTCTTAGGTTTCTTAAAGCACCACTAATTAGTGCACCTGTGCCTGTAGACAAGTCACTTTCGAAGACTGCTAACGCTCAAAAAAAGTATGGGAATGGCGTTTCATATTGAAATTTATCGAAGAATTAAATGTTAATCCTATACATTTTATAAGATATACACAAAAACTACTCAATGGATTTTCATACGGTTCTCAACAGTGTGATTATTGAGGATGGTTTATGTATGTAAAGTATTCTGTCAATTGGTTGAAATATAAGATTAGTTATTTGAAGTCTCAGTCAAGTTAAGGCGCCTGGGCGCTTATGTTTACACCTTTACACGATAGGCAATTAATTAATCTTATTTCTTAATATACTAATTCACTAACTGTCCTTTATTTGTTAACAGCAAAGAGAACGCCCGTCTCTGGGACCACCAGGCGCACTCGTCGTCCGACTGCGAGCAACGCTTCAGCTGCTACAGATAATGTCCCTTAAAAACTTTTCTAAATTTTATCAAAAAGAGTTCTCTGAATGTTATTTAAAAAAACGATTGACTTTATATTTTTGTGATAATAGTGTAAAATTATCTCTAAACATGAAACTAATATAAGAGGAGGTAGGAACTTTAGATAGCCTTTAAAGTCATTCAACAACAAGTGCAAGTGAATTATTTATTTCATTTTCCAGATCGATTATATCTTATTTATTAAATGTTTGAGTGCAATCGTCTGCAAATATCATCATTGGATATTCATTTAATTTTGGATAGTTATTTATATAAATTATAAAAAGAAGAGGCCCAAGGATACTACCTAGTGGTACTCCACATGATGTTTTGTAATTGTCGTCAATTACATTTATTATAGTGTAATAAACTCTGTCATTTAAATAGGATCTAATGAAATGTGTATAATTTTATTTATCACCATCCCAGTTCTATTGTGTAAAGAAATTATAAGAATATTTCCAATAGCGCAGAATACAATTTTACTCCAGCTAAGTATTCACAGCATAACGGCAGCAAAACTATTGAATTATTAAAAAATATTCAACGTGCTCAGTTGATTTTGATACCCGTAAAAGCATTACATGTATCAATTGCTCTCCAAATATCCATACCGTACATTAGCCCGCCCACACTATGTACTTCGATCAACACACTGTATGCCGGTTGTAGTCACACCAAAAATTTTGACAATGTTCAAAAAACCATTGCTTGTACTGCCGAGTCTATCGTTTATTATACGAGTAAAGTTGGGGAATCTGTTTATATAAAAATCAATTACTGTTCGTTAATCTCGCTAAAACTCGAGAACGGCTGGCGAGATTTGGTTAATTTTGGTTTTGAATTATTTATAGAAGTCCAGGGAAGATTTAAACGGTGAGCAAATGTTTAAAAAATGCTTGAATTAAAGTAAAAACCACAACTTCGCATTCCCTTAGGAACAATTCCTAAATATCAAACGCCCTGTCGTCCAAAAAGCAAGTTTTGTTCTGACAATCAACTATTTCTGATCCCAACTATAATATTTTACGGATTTTGGCGGGAAACGGTGCGTAAAGGTCGCGTTTTTTTGTGATGGTTTCAGTTAAATTTGAAACATTCATTTTGAGGCGGTACAAAGTTTGCTGAATCCACTAGTAATTAATAAAAAATGCTATATGATATGCTTAAGGAGTTTATGTACCTTTGATTAAAGGCAACAAAATAACGCCAGAGACAAGCAGAAAAACTGTAGCAGCAAGCTTTTATATTTGTTAAGACGGATATTGATATTCATACACGGGGGATAGGGACTCGATACGACCATTACCTCTACAAATATAGTCATTGAGGTCATTAAAATTGGACACTTGCGATGGTTTGAACACCTCATAAGATCAGAACAAAGTTGCCATGCAGTGCAAGGATAGCCAAAAAAAGAGACGTAAACCTACATTGAGATGGCTTAGAAATGAATATATGCACAGAACTGATATCGAAAGTTAAATATAGAGCAGTTTGGACTAATGTGCTTCACCAGGTTAAAGCTCTCTATGCTAATGGTAATGGTCTTTACATATATTAGAAATTTAGGTACAGAACATGTTCCTAAATCTACACCCTTACATTTATTGAATATCAGAAAGGAATACAAAAAAAATATACATTTCTTGTCGACTATACTAGTATTATGTTATTCAAGAGCGGTCGTGTAAAATACGAATCTATTGTAATATTCCTACATGTAGAGTTCGACTGCAACACGCCATCTTCTGTAGCCTTGAGTGTTTATAATAATGATTGAAAGATTTTATATTTTATTTGAATTTATAATTGAATTATCAGCGTGTGCGGTCTTTGTTAGGGTGAGTGATCACAGTGTTTACTTTAAGAAAAAGTAATCTAGTGAAGCCTTTTCTTTAGGTAGGATTCCAGCAAACAATTGCCGTGCTGAGCATACTTATATATATGTCGGAGTGCAAGAGTCTGTGGATCGCTGGTCCGTGTGTAGTAGTCTGTGGAACGCTGGCACCATCTTTTAGTCGGCGTGGGGGCAGAGTCAATAAGTGGCGGTCTGGCACGTCTCTCGGGAGTTCTCGAGTGGCGGTCGGCCGGAGTGGTCGACTATTGAAACTGTCGCGTTCCTAGCTATTATTGTTAATGAGTTTGTGTAAATTGATATCGGGAACATTAAGTGATTGAACATTATAATCCGAGTTAATTAACAAAGTGTTTGATTGCACCAACATTACCCACGAACGCCCACAGAATAAGAAATTAAATAATTGATCCAATTAATAACGATGTCGGCCGAGAACCCTACGCCCCTGTGCTTTATGCTTCTCCGTTCTCTCTTATTTTCCGACATATAATAAAATACTACTATCATTCTTATTTTTTTATTGCCGACAGTTTAGCGTTTGTCTGTGATCTCACCTGGTGGTCAGTGATGATACAGTCTAAGATGGAAGTGCGCTAATCTGGTAATATACCTTATATGGTTTCTACACAGCGTTGTACCAGAATTCAAATCTCTTTGCCTGGCGGTACGTCGTTGCTGTGCATGCTCAGACAAATTAGTACGCCTGACTGGGGATCGAACCCGAAACCTCTGCTAGCAAAACCAATACCACTGCGCCGACCGGCAAAAGTTTATATCTTCTCGGTAGACACAAGCGACTGAACGCGTTACGATTCAAAAAAGCTTCTTATTTGTTAAGTGCATTTTAATAAATTGTATTTTATTTGAATGAAATAACAAATAGAAATATTACGCGGGCGAAGTCGTGTAGATACATTAGTATCGAATGCGTTTCGCTGCTAAAAGTGTAATAAAATCCTAAAAGGGTGTGTCAATTGACGCATATTTGACATCGGGGCGACAACCCGGAGCTTTTTCTGGGTGGTTTGTTGAATGACGTCAGATACTGCCTGAAATGGATTTCTAACTGGTTTTCACCTGCGACTTTGCTTGCTGTAAACGTCGCTAAGAAGAATAAAGTTCAACAATATGTTATTTTTCAAATATCCTTTTTCAGCTGATGTCTGCAATCTATCAACTGTCTATCTGCCAATAGTAAGCTTCAGACTTCAAGACTGTTCGACAAAAGTAATATTATTTTTGAAATATATTTGTGGTCACAATATTTATTCTCAAAAGAAATGATATTCGCTTAAAACGAGATTCAGAATGTAAAATACTTACTATATAACATAAAATGGATAAAAATTAAATAAACTAAAAGATAAGTTAAGATTAGGTTAAAATTAAACTTAAATGGAATAGTTGTGTATGGAATCCTATTTGCAATTGTTCTTTTCACTACCCTTTAAGAGGAATATCAAATGTATTGTTTTTGTTCGCGACTTTTCTCCACAAATTAGAAATAATAGTATATTTTTGTTCAATTTAAAGTGAATATAGTTTTAAAATAATTTTCGTTTCGTAACTTAGAGTCCCTGTATAGATATTAATAGATTCGTATACAAAAATGTTTGTTGACTATAGCGTGTATATATTTGTATGATTCCATTTCCGAGAATAAAGTTGTTTGTGTAAATAATGTAATCCCTGTGATTGGTAAATAATAGAATGCCAATCATAGGATGTACTTTATAGCGAATAAAATACCAGCCGATGTCGTTTACTTGTCACAGTAGTGCACGTTTGTCAGTCGCAGACTTCGAATAATAGATAGCCAATTTGGTAAACACGATCCTCTTTAGTAAGCACATTCGCAATGTTCGTGGCAGAGCCGCGTTTGTGCTTGGTAGATTATCCCCTCACATCTGCAAGAAAAATAAAATGTCACTTCGCCACAAGGTGACACACTACAAAACTGGCATCCGCCCCATCATATCTTACGCCAGCATCGTCTTCGCACACGTGCCAGACTATAGACTGCCCCGTCAGCAGACGCTGCAAAATAAATTCATGAGGATGGCCACGGGATGCCCCTGGTACGTCCGAAATGTCGACCTACATAGGGACTTAGAACTCCCCACGATAAAGAGTTATTTTAAAGAGCTCTCCGAAAATTATTTCGAGAGAGCCATCAATCATAGGAACCCACTAGTGGTTAACGCGTCCTCTTATAGGATCCGTCTCAACGTTCTGCCTAGGAAGAGACGGCCTAAATATGTCCTTAACGACCCCGACGATACGATAACAATCGACAATCTACC
>JACTOM010000080.1:345219-398071 GCA_015832385.1 Elymnias hypermnestra | reverse complement strand
TTTGAATTGGCCCGACCCGGGACTCGAACCCAGGACCTCATGTCTGTAGTCGAACATGCTAACCACTAGACCAATGAGGAGTCTTAGAAATGACAAATATGTATATATACAAAGTTATAAATATCTATAGAGACTCTAGGTTGACAATATTATTTACGTTGTATTAGTTATAAATTAAAGGGAAAAGTCGCGAACACTAAGACAAGCGGAACAAAATGTAAATAAATCTTAATTTACATACATTATTATAGTTAAGGTTCCTGAAGTCAGAATAGAATGAGTCTTCGTTTATTTGAAGGAAATATGAATATAGGGTATCCCTTTTTAAAAAATTGCGCATTTAAGATTATTTAATATATTAATTAATAATGACTACCACAATATGAAAAGCATATAGAGAATTGTTAACATTTTCAATAAAATATAATGTACACCTGTACCTTTTTCATTAATTATTAATTACTTCAATGCATTTAATTATTAACGTTATAGCTCGATTAATAATATATATATTAACATATATAAAAACCTTATTTGATTGATATTTATTGAATTCGTTCATTTATTTCAAAGGACAGAAGTAAAGTTACATTTTACTTCCGAAGTTTTTGAATTTTAAATATATTAAAGTGTATGTTGATATTCTATGGTTATAGTTATACGTATTTCTAGGTTCTTTTTCAGGCATTTATAAATGTGATTAGTATTAATCTAATTGTAATAAAGTAAACTACAAGTTCATTGTAATTTCAAGGCATAATTTCGTGTAAAACAAATCAGTCTGTTGGTGATCGCGCGCGGCTCTCGGTCGTATGTGAAAACAATTTGTGCTTTAAATCAAATATATATTATATACAACACATAAACACATAAAAAATAGTTAGATATAACAGTAAATTAAAAAGTAGAGACGAGATATTTAATATATATTGACGGTTGTATTTTAAAATAGACAAGAAATAAGTTCTGTTGTTGTGCTTAGAGCGCAGTGAAAAACATCTATTATATATGCAATATATTATAAATATAAAGTAAACTCTATTAAATTTATAAATAAAATTACTTGTTATATTAATTATTAATCGTGTCCGGCTAGGAAAAATAATACAAAATTATATATTATATAATTTTAAAGACAATAACTTGAATTGTACAATTTTTTTGTAATACCGACTTAAAAGATATAATTTACACACTTAATTATTGATATTAAAGTAAAATTTAAATAATTAGGGTTTATTTATGCTTATATTTGCCTATATCAGTAATTTGTGTGTCTATAGAGAGTAATGAATAAAATGCCAGAATAATATTTGCCTTATCAGTTGAGAATATTTTTTATCTGAATGTTTTAAAAAAATACTGTGTTTCAATAGAATAAAAGATACACTGACAAAATACTTCTTTATACAAAAAAAAACTGTGCCTGTTTATTTGTGATTTTGAAAAATAATATAACAAATGAAACCGGGACCAAATTTGATATTCGCGTATTCGAGTTTGTTAATGAAACCGATGGGAAAATATGGGACGTGCAAGCGGGATTTAGAAGAGGAATGGGATGTACGGATCAGGTCTTTTCTTTACGGTGCATAACTGAAAAATGTTTGGCTAAACACCAAAAAGTTTATTGCGCGTTCGTAGATTTAGAAAAGGCCTATGATCGAGTGGTGAGGAATGAGCTGTGGTCAACGTTATCTACGTATGGGGTGAGCGGTTGTCTGATCCAAGCATTGAAGTCTCTCTATGAGGGTTCTAGTGCCTGTGTCAGAATAAACGGAGCGTACACGGAGTGGTTTCCTGTCGAAAGAGGTGTTCGACAGGGATGTGTTGCGTCACCATGGCTGTTCAACCTTTTCATGGATAAATGTTTGACAGATTTAAAAGAATGTATGTATGGGTTAAGAATGAATGAATTACTCATCAAATGTTTACTCTACGCTGATGATCAAGTAATACTTGCGTCATCCGCTAACGAGCTTCAGGAGATGCTAAATATTATGAATGAAGCTTTGAAAGGGAAAGGAATGAAAGTGAATGTAAACAAAACGAAAGTTATGCTTTTTGAACGAGATGAATCTATGATGAATGGCAATATTTTGATAGATGGGGAACAAGTGGAAGAGGTGAAAGAATTTGTATACTTGGGATCTAAATTTACAAAAGATGGAACATGTGAAAGTGATATTGAAAGGAGAGTAAGAGCAGGGAATATGGTAAATAGTGCTCTTCACGCCTTTATGAATAGCCAGATGGTGTCTCAAAAGGCTAGACTGGCTGTACATGCTGGAGTGTTGATGCCAACACTAATCTCTTTATTTGGCGGCACATGTTTACTGGTGGGATAGTAGCTAGCCATGGCCGAAGCTTCCCACTATTTCGGACTCAAACTCGAGACAGAAACCGGTATCTCTTCTAGCACAAAAAATACTAGCACCACTGCAGCAGCGAGACTGTCATGTATTTTGAATGTAAAGTTTACTATACTCGTAACTCACCATAAGTTTATTTCCATCTTATTTTCTGTTAAAAGACTTTCAAAAACACGTCATCGGCGGCTGTAAGTTATTTCTACATAATTTCCTTAAAAAAACACATCGTTGCAACTGGCATGTTTATTACATGAAAACAAACACCTCAATCGTGATTTATTCGGAAACTTTTAAACGAGAAGTACTAGCTCATTTTATTTGAATGAATGTTTTAAAGACGCGATAGATTGTACAAATAGACTGATTGTCTAATTATGTACAAGAAAATTCATTTTTATTCAACTTTATACTAGAATCGTATTATGAAATAAAGAGATTCATCCTGCCAACAAGAGATGTATGGTCCAGTACGATGCTGTGTATATATAAGAGGTGAACTGCTTTTTATCAGGTTAAAGCACTTCCATCTTAAATTGTTCATCACTTACCAATAAAAAAAAACATTTAAGGATGACTGAATTCTCTGAAGATATGACGCTCAATGTTTTCTAAAGCTGCATTAACGAGAACTAATTAAAAATTGAAGGACCTAATCGAAGTCAAAAATGAATTGCTGTAACTTAAATTAAATTAATTTGCAAAAGCCACGATAAAGAGGATACCCAGCTGTTGAATCTGCGAAGGACACCTCATAACTTTAGATTTTACAGTTGTTTAAAATCGAAATCACTTTTGAATCGTCAGTAGTCTTTCCGTTGGTAACTAGTCTACCAGCGGTTCGGAAAGTTGATTTCGCTGAGAACAAACTTTTGTTTTTTTTATTGCTGACAGATTAGCGCTTGACTGTGATCTCAGCTGATGGTAAGTGATGATACAATCTAAGATGGAAGCGCGCTAATCTGTTGAGAGGCGATATACTCCTTGCAGTTTCTACACAGCATCGTACCGAAAATTTCCTAAAAACCCGGAGATCGAACCCGGGACCTCAACTAGGTAAAAACGTAAAAACTGGCAAGATACTCAACGGTTACTCCTTTAAACGTACTTTTGTACATTACAATGTGTTTTCATGTGCAACTGGAATCAAGTCCAACCGCTGTCGCTAAATAATCCTCGCCTTTTGTAATAGGACCTTTTTAACCTATTTCTTAAAACTATGTGGAGACAAACACAATAGTGATTCGGGCATCTTATTAAAGATGCGTATGCTCAACCCGACAAATGATTTCTGAAGCTTCTTCACTCTAAAATATGGCATTACTAGTTTATTTCTTGTGTTTAAAGTGTTCTAGACGATTGACCATTAAGTAGTAAAAGCCTTACTGAATAAATAGTTCTATACTCATTATGTATTTTTTACAGTACCTTTATCAACAGTCGACCAATTCGTTAGGAAATGTTGGACACATTTAAGTAGGTTAATGTTGGCAAAGGCCGGCAGGTCTAGACGCCGTACAAACAGTGCTCGTGGGAGGCTTTTGTAATTTTGTTGTAATAATAGATTCTGACTATGTACAATAAGATTAAACTAATACAATTGCAACTTATGTCTCTTCAAAACAATGTTCAAAATAATACATACATAGCATCACGCCTCATTCCCTTCGGGGTAAGCAGAGACCATGTCCTTCCACTTGCCACGATCATTGCATATCTCCTTCGCTTCTTCAACTCATTCATACTAGTTCATACTAGTTCGTCGGTTTAGAGTACTCTTGACCTGGCCCTTATTTCAAATGTCTTCTACTTCCAACTTTCCCATTCACTTGCCTCATAAACCATTTTTGTCAGTCTCCTTTCGTTCATTCTCTCTACATGTCCAAACCATCTAAGCATACCTTTCTCAATTTTAGTCACTACGTCTTCTTTTATACCACAACGTTCTTTATCACACTATTTCTCACTCTGTCACTCAGTTTCAATCCAATCATACTTCTCAACGCTCTCATCTCTACCGCATTTATTTTACTTTGGTGATTCTTCTGCCATACCCAACTTTCACTCCCATACATAAGTGTTGGCACCAACACTCCTGCATCCAAAGCCAGTCTGGCCTTTTGAGACATAATATATTTAAAAATAATATATTTCCTAATATTGTGTATAAAAAGGAAACTCACGTAAACCGTCTTAAAATACAGAAAATGGCTGCCACGGAATCCTCTTCAGGTAAGAGATATCATGATAATGCTATCAGTAGCAACTGTTATCTTTACAAGTTTTAAAGGTGGCGGTGTAGATGCAATTGTTGTCCTTTAGGTGGCGTTAGTAGATATTCCTCTCGGAAACAAGGGCTTGTTCTATTTATAACAGAAAACTTCTTACTTTCTCATGACAGAGAGTCAGACGCAGAAGACATTTAGTTCCAGTATTGGACGCTAAGAAGATAATCTAAAGAAGGGTAAAATGGTGTACTAATGCTATACGGCCAATCTTTCGAACACTAGCTAGCAAAGAAAAAGTAAGTAACAGCCCATTAACGTCCCACTGCTGGGCACAGGCCTCCTCACTCCGAGGAGCGAGGGTTTTTAGAGCATAGACCCACCACGCTGCTCCACTGCGGATTGGCAGGCATAGTACACAAGTGCACTCTCTATTCCTTCACTCTCATAGTCCGATGTGACGGGAATCCGACACGACCGGAGAGAGATCAGGCGCAGGACCGATGGCGTAACGTGCTCTCCGAAGCACGGGGGTGGATCACACCGCCAACTTCCCAACTTCGGGCAAATATTGAGAAAATCTTAATAGAAAACTTAATATTGATTTTTTGAATTGTCCCGACCCAGGACTCGAACCAAGGACCTCATGTCTGTTGTCGAACATGCTAACCACTAGACCAATGAGGCAGTTTAGTTTAGGCTAGCAAAGAACAATCCTTTAAATATTTTTTTTTAAATTTCATAAATTTCCAGGTATAGAAATGTTGAAATCCCTTGATCGAGTACTTATAAGGGAAAAGTCAGGGTGCTACACCAACAGCAAGTACGTGGTGCTGACAGAAGAAGGGACAGTGCTACTTCACGCCAAAGAAGACTCCGGGATCTTGAACAGAGTCCTGGTCGGGAAGAGCAGGGCTTTTGAAATCGATGTCTTTGACACCAACGATTTGGAGGTACATCTCCTATTTTACAGGAATAAACAAATACGCGACGCCCATAAATATTTGCTGAATCTGCCCTATTACGACCTGAAGTCAGTGACGGATTTGTATTCCTTAAATCAGATCCAGGTAACCCTGATCTGCTTTTTCTTCACCAAGGGAACTTAATGACTGGGAGTGATGGATGTGATAGGAACTCCGTACAACCAAATTGTAACATTGAACCCCTTTTTTTCTCTACTGATGATCCGTGAAGGTGCGAGATGTTGCATAAAATAGGGTGCCTCCAAGATATTTCTGATGTTAAAGAAAGGTGGTCGCAACAACCACCTAGGGTTATAATATCGCCACAAAATCTAAATACTGAAGGTCAAAAGTTGATATTAAGATTGCATGTTCGGTTAAGTGCGAGACAAAGTTATTAACACGCAAGTTAGTAGTTAAGTTGTGTTTTCCATTAATTCCGGAACACCATAGTACCTTTACGTACGTGTTTTATGAGCATTACTTCACGTTTGTTTGTGTTGGCAAGCTACGTAGTATTTGCTTCGACGTTTCTGTTTTATAAATGTGTGTTTCAGGTGATGAAGCTGCGGCGGCCCTACACGGTGGGTCCTGAAAAGATGGACGTGACGCTGTGTGGGGTGCCGGCCGCCGTGGTTAGGAAGGAAGTGACCTTTTTTAAACCCGTGCTGCTCATCAACGACACCAAAGACCGCCCCGTGATCAGGGTCAAAGGACCAGTTTCTATATCCGCTGAATGTAACTTTGAGGTGAAGAGTGACAACATCCTTCCACTTGCCACGATCCTTGCATATCTCCTTTGCTTCTTTCATTCTCATCAAACCTTTCATACAAGTTCGTCGGTTTGGAGTACTCTTGACCTGGCCGTTATTTAAAATGTCTTGGATTTGGTCCAGGAACCTTCGCCTTGGTCTTNAACGTTCGCCTCGGTCTTCCCCTTCCAACTTTCGCATTCACTCTTGACTCATAAATCCTTTTTGTCAGTCTCCTTTCATTCATTCTCTCTACATGCCCAAACCATCTAAGCATACCTTTCTCAATTTTAGTCACTACGTCTTCTTTTATACCACAACGTTCTCTTATCACACTATTTCTCACTCTGTCACTCAGTTTTAATCCACTCATACGCTTCTCAACGCTCTCATCTCTACCGCATTTATTTTACTTTTGTGATTCTTCTGCCATACCCAACTTTCACTACCATACATAAGTGTTGGTACCACGTATTCTTCATTTCACAGTTAAAGGACTAATAGTATAAAAAAAACCTTTGGTTCTTAAGTGTAAATATTAATTTTGCACAGTTTGAAGTGAATTGGACGATGCAGTAAACAGATTCATACAAAACGTACTTCTCTCTCTGCACCCTAACCCCTGTAAGCTTTTAGGGAAAATAATTTTGAATAGAGAAAAATGTTAAAAGATAGTTTCCATGTTCTATTTGTCTTTATGCTAAAATTCATTATAACTATACCACGGTTTAAGCGTGTAAGCGTAATAAACGAACACTATCGTATTTGTGTTTTTAAAATATAAGTTAACACCTTCACTGCGCAAGTAAAATCATCTCCTTCAATCTGGTGCGGCGGAGGGTCGAATTCAGCCCCCAAAGAAATTTTCGCCAATGCGCGGCAGGCTTTTTATGACCCACCAGCACTAGTGTAAATTAAAATTCTATAAATTTGCGAAAATATTATAGACATGTCTTTTTGTACTTTTTGATTGACTTTGCACCCAACTTTCTTAGTTTCGATTCGCCCCGGGATCTGTCGAACTGAAAATGAGAAACAAACCAGAGAAAGGGCAAGCCGATATCGACCCGAACCGCACTAGAAAGTATTTTTAGTAGTGATAGGACGGACAAAAATAAGAGAATATAAACCAAAATTTTAATAAAAGAAATGAAAAAAGATCTTATCTGGCTTTGAAACATGTCACATAAAGATTTTATTTGCATTTTCTGTAATTTTTTTAATTTTTCTCCTTTTTCTTTACTTGAGTACTACTTGAGTATTATCAATAGATCAACTTACACTCTGCACAACACTAAATGAAGGCGCGTGCGCTCTGTGCGGCGAGGGGGGGGGGGGGGGCGCTGGCGGCCTNGGGGGGGGGGGGGGGGGGGGGGGGGGGGGGGGGGGGGGGGGGGGGGGGGGGGGGGGGGTCGCTGGCGGCCTGTTAGGAAGGCAGGCCGAAAGAGACCTATCGCCGCACAGAATGGATATTTTTAACACTCGGTGTGTGGTAGGCCGAAAAAGGCCTGCCGTAATTTTTTTATAGATAATAGCTACAATATTAGCCACAATCTGAAATATATATTTATCGCTGTCGAACTCTTTAGCTGAGATAATCGTTCCGCACCAGCGTGAGGAACACTGTTTTCTTAGTCCGCACCAACTGTAATACCGCGATAGAACTGAAAGGGCCTGTTCCGCAGTGAACGTGTTAAGATATCTTCTATTTAAGGTTTCATGTCCTACTGGAGTTCTGAGTTACTTATTATCACCAAAAACAGTTTATTTCACAAATTACATGTATAAGGTATTTCCTTAACATTAAAGGTCGGGGACTTCTTATAAAAGTTTATGTTACCACTGTGGCAGAAGACTCTTCTTTCCCTTCCCCATAAACAAAACAAATAAAACAAATAGTAAGGTTTTTAGCCACAAGGTTCCCCTTCTTTCAGATGGTCTTTCTCATTATATCATTTTCCAAGGATTTTAAAAAGAAATGTGTTATTGCTAAATCGCAACACATAAAATATAAGATACAAAACAGTAGTAATGTAATTAAAACAACTTGGAAAATAATTAATGATGAAACAGGAAAAGCAACTCCGCGTTTTAATGAATTTAATTTAGAGTTAGAGAATAAAAAAATATCGTCAGACTCAGAGGTTGCTAATACTTTTGAAGAGTTTTTTACAAATATTCCTGTCTCAACTACTAAATCGCTGAACTCATCACCTTCCATTGCACTCTCTTGGCTAGCTGATAGCATGCCCCAATGTCATGGTATCTTTAAATTCAGTCATGTCGATGCCTCTGATGTTATTAAGTCATTTAATTTAATCAATAACAAAAAAACTAACGATTTGTGGGGTCTATCGGTTAACCTTGTAAAATCATTAATTGACATCGTTGCACCTGACATGGCGGAAATTTTTAATAATTGTGTTGATTGTGGTGTATTTCCTGACTTAATGAAGTACAGCAAAATAATACCGATGTTTAAGTCAGGCAGTACTTCTAACCCTAGTAACTTTAGGCCAATATCGGTTCTCCCAACCTTTAGTAAAATATTTGAAAAAATAATGTTGAACCAGTTGCTAAAACATTTCAAAAATTATAATTTATTACATAATAAGCAATTTGGCTTTACTCGAGGTCGCTCGACTACCGATGCTGGCGTACAGTTATTACTCAATATCTACGAGGCCTGGGAGGATTCACGTGACGCGCTTGGCGTTTTCTGTGATCTGTCTAAGGCCTTCGATTGTGTTCAGTATGAAACCCTGATCGGGAAATTGCGACACTATGGCCTCGCGGGCACAGCATTAGACCTGATGAGTTCATATTTAACCAATAGAACGCAAAAGGTCTGTGTCAATGGCAAGCTTTCTGCGGGGTCTGTGACAAAAATGGGAGTCCCACAGGGTTCCATACTAGGACCATTTCTTTTCCTCATTTATATCAATGACCTTCCTTACTTTGTTAAGGGTGATCATGAGATTGTTCTGTTTGCTGATGATACTTCGCTATTGTTTAAAGTTAATAGACGACAAACAAATTATGACGACGTAAACAGCTCTCTCAATAAAGTGGTACAATGGTTTGAAGCTAATAATTTATTGCTCAACGGAAATAAAACAAAATGTATTAAATTTAGTCTGCCTAATGTTAAACAAATGCAAACCATTGTTAAACTTAATAATGAGGAACTAGACCTTGTAGACAGTACCGTTTTCTTAGGCATTACGTTAGATAACAGATTACAGTGGGGGCCCCATATAAGTGGTCTATCGAACAGGCTCAGCTCTGCGGCTTACGCAGTTAAAAGAATTCGTCGTCTGACAGATGTTGATACTGCCAGACTGGTATATTTCAGCTATTTTCACAGCATTATGTCATACGGTATTCTACTTTGGGGTAATGCTGCTGATATAGATGCAATATTTGTGCTGCAGAAAAGGGCCGTTCGTGCGATTTACAATATGGGTCCAAGAGAGTCGCTAAGAAACAAATTCAAGGCAGTTAACATAATGACAGTTCACTGCGTATATATATTAGAAAACTTGTTGTACGTACATAAAAACATTGACTCTTTTAATAAAAAGAGTGAATGTACATCATATAACTTACGAAACAAAAACAAACTTGTTATAAATTCTAGTAGGCTGCATAAGATTAACAACTCATTTAAGGGTAACTGTATACGTTTCTATAATAAACTCCCACAAGACGTTCTAAAGATGTCAATTAATAAATTCAAAGTCTTTGTTAAAAGAAAGTTGATAGAAAAATCGTATTATAAGTTGCAAGATTACTTAGACGATAGAAACGCGTGGGAGTGAACGAACTGCTCTAATTTGAATTGAAATATATTAAACTAACATGATATTGTAATGATGATGATAACAAAAAAAACAGAATACCCGACTGAGTTTGTTGTGGGCTCTTCTCGGATCGGGGCGCGAAGGAACCCTCGTAACTTTAGATTTTAAGTCGTTCTGGAGTATCATCATCAGACGTACATTAGAATTAGAGTGTGGAAAGGAAAAGAAAAAACAAAAATTTGACGATTCAAAAGTGCTGTAATATGCCTACTTGAATAAAGATATTTTGATTTGATTTGATTTATCAATACCTGCACTAGTCCGTACTTTTTGTAACGCTTTATACGACTCAGGTCAATGCGTATCTTTATGATATACACCTAGCAAAATGTCTATGTTTATACTTTTCAGTTATATAGCAGTGATAAGAAGCGAATAGGGGGCATCAGCAAGTGTTGGAGTGGGTTGTCTCGTTTCCCCCCCAGCGACCGTGACAGCTTTCAGATTCGATTCCCGGTCGAGCTCGACGTGCGTTACAAGGCTGCCATAATCGGCACGTGCTTTCTTATTGTAAGTTATTTTATCATCTATGATATAACAGTTTCCATTTAAATCGGTGCTGTCGTTTCAAAGATTCCTTGAAGTAATTCAGATGGAGAAGTAGACTTGTTATAAATTGCAAAGGAGGGGAAAAAAGACTGCAAGATAAGCCGTGACAAATTAGTTATTTCTCGTATTTTCCAGATTATTCTGGTAGTTTTAGTGGCAATAACAAATAAAACTTTAGAAGGGTATTTCGTGACGTAGTAACAACAAAGTACGGTAGATGGAAGCACAGTGATACCGCTCCTGAGTTAGTAGATGGCGTTATTGATTGTAATCTTAGGAAATATGGAGAATTTTCAATGTTTCGCTAAAGAATTAAATAAAATGAAAATAAACTTACAAAAGTTTCTGATATAAAATGTTAGCATAGATATATTTATTTGTGAAATATGTAATGTGCAGATAATGACACTATTATTTCTAATAAAAATCTTTTTCAGGATTTTTTATTCTACGAAAATTGAAGACAGGATACCCGAAGCTGGACTTTAATTGACACATCCCTATTTATAATTATTGTTGTACTTTTAAATTTATGATATCATTATAAGTTATTTTAACGCAACAATAAAATGTCCGTTTTTATTTATGCCATCTGTTGGGTGATAGCGATATCAGCAGAGCTCGACCATTGTTTTGTAAACCCAATGTCTATTCTGCATCAATTCCTCCTATCTTGTGAAAATAAAAAAATCTATTCTCTTTCTAGAATTAGTTAAAAAAGGATAAATATATACAAGCCATATTTTCTTACGTCAAGTTTTATTGTTGTAATGTTGTTTAGTGCTGCCATCTGATGGCCAATGGTGACGTTTCTAGATTTCAGAATGACGGCCTTAATTTTAAATATTTCAGTAGATGGTGCACACTTTATTTAATCGTTTTGCTGTATGATTTATATAAATGCGATTTGAATAAACTTAATCTACATAACTTCAAAATATTAGGTTTAATAAATCTATTTCAAAGGCGACCGGTGAAAATCCTATCATAATCTGTCTAATAATCTCTTGATTCAAGTGCTGTTTAAGTCATCCTAAATATTTGTTATCGATTAACTTTAAATAATAATGCTGTATCTTCGGCGAAAAAAAAAGTCTTAGGATCGTCCTTAACCAAGTAAAGGTCATTAATGTAAAGGAAAAACAGAAGAGGTCCTAATAGTTAACCCTGTAGAACTCCAGTTTTAGCTTTTACCATAATAGAAAGCTTCACACAGACATAACTGTGGTGATTATTGTTTATATTTAACAAAAACATATAAGCAATATATTCACGTAAAGTATTTTAGTAAAAGTCATCCCAGCTTGATTAGCTTCGTAAATAAATAATTAGGTTACAGTTTTTCTCGAAAAATTAAGCAGCATTTGTTCGTTGTAATTAAGAAGCGGAATGATGGACAAAAAACCTGAATAATTAGATTACGCCGTGAAAGCCTCTCCAGCATTCGGCTCATTAAGTTGAAGTGACTGCCAGTAATGTAGGACCTTCTCAAACAACAAACACCGAGAGCTTCATCATTTATGTTTTAATTTTATTAGGAAAGCCACAAAGATTTACATTATTTCATTATAATTAACCATTAATTACTATTGGCGAGAGAATTATAAAATCGTTTCAGAAGATATTAAGCTAATCTGGAGCATTTGAAGTACAGATAGAAGTAAATATTTCTAACCGTAAATTGTTGAGGTTGAAAAAGGCTGCGAGGCATTCGCTACCTACATATGTCAAGAATGTGATAATCCCGCCTCATCTTCACCTAAATATTGTAATAAAATGAAACGCCTTGCTGCCTGTCAGCCATATCCCGCCGCTTGACTGCTGTCGCGTTATTTGATAAACCTTAATATAGTGAATAGGCTGAGGCTGAGAGGAAATCTACCAAAAAGGCTTCACCAATTGGTTAAAATACGTCGTATTCACGTTTCCAATCCGTAAAAAACACTGTTGGTGCTTGAATAACGTGTAGGTGTTTTGTCGTAGCGTTTCCTAAGTAAAGAATTACTTAGCTTAGTTAAGACCCTTGGAGCTCATCGAGATTAAGTAATTCGAATTTCGGGATCAATAAAGTAAGAGCTATGGTAGTGGCAGCGCTTGAAATGGCTTTTTAATAGTCAAGAAAAAGTTTGTCGTCCGTCAACTCTATAGCGGAAAAGCTTGGACATTTAAAAGTCAAACATCAAGTTGAGGAAGAAAATTCGACTGGCTGATGCAAATACATAAATCTTTTATCTGTTTTGCTAAAAACTACGCGAAGTCGGAGCGACGAAGTCGGATTTCATCGCCAGTAAACATCCAGCAGGCTAAGAAACTAAGCTATTAGCATAATTGCTTTTGCTTTGGTGTCCGGTGAAATGTTTTCCGAGCTAGCGCCGACCTTGGGGAGAGGGGGAGCGGATTTATGTTACGATTTTATCTGTATTAAGAATTATAAAAAGGGAACTCCATCTATTTACCCGATAGTGAACAGTGTAAAACATTTTTTACAATTTCGACATCGTGCTACATGACGGCTTTACAAACTTAAGGTTTAAAGCACAGAAATCAAATGGCTTCCCTTTTCAGACAGGCGCTTGACTGTAAATCTACCTGATGGTAAATGGCTGGCAGGCTAGTCTTAGACAAACTACTTCTAAAGGTGTTCCATTGCTACTGGAACCCTAAACCTCTGCTAGGGAAGCACTCGCATCAGAGTACCAGTAAAGCTCTCAAACTTCGGTAAAATAAGTCGTAAGTTCCGGACAATTAAACGTAAACCTTGGTATAAGTAAACGTAAGCTCGGAGAAGACTACACGTATGTTTGGTTTGCCTCAGCACAGCATACTTTGGTAGATGGGTATCTCAGCGTCACTTCTTGCCCATGCTGACGAGACCATTGTAAGTACAATGCAGTAGAGCACGAGATATAGGGTAAGAGTGGTTTCACATCTATAATACGGTTGTCTCGCTGAAAGAGGTCCACAAAGGAGAGAGGGAGGATGCAGCCGAAGTTTCACTAATGAAAAAAGAGTTCCTTTGGACTTTAGTGGTATTGCGACTTTTCCTCCCTCCCAAGAAGATGTATTTGCGATGTTTATATACAAGAAGATTTTCAAGACAGCATAGGGTCGATATTTGTGCGTCACTTCATACTAGGCGAGCCCTGCCCGCTGATTTTAATATCAGGCGGCAATATTCAACGCCATTTGAGCGAAATAATACGAATCAATGGCTGCCAATGATAATAATGTTTTTATGAAAGCAGTTGTACGCTCCGCGGAACACAATTGTTTATCGGATTTTTGTAATAAATCAATTCGATGCCCGGTTTTTTGCTTCATAATTGAACTAGTCGTTCCCTGTGGTGTCACCGTGTTCCCGACTCCGTGGAAATGTGGATAAATAGGTGCTTAGTGAGTCTTCATTGCTAGTTCGTGGTGGTAGTTTATATCATCGCATCACGCGCGAACGGTTGGTCCAATTTCGTTAATTCTTTTATTGTTTTGTACGTCATAGTTAAGAGAAGGCTCGCATGAAAGAAAAAATAAAGAAAGTTGCGTGGCACATCGGAAATTTTAAGAAAACTTGACCACGACGACAACTTTCCTTATGTAACCTTCTTAGTTCTTTTGACAGTATAAACGTTTGACATGACGTCGTAAATAAACGTTTGATATTTGACATAATTGACAACGATTGACAGATTGACAATGGTTTGCTAATAAATATCTGCATAAATGCTAGCAGCATGTAGCCTTGTGTCGGAATACCAACAAAACTAATGATGTTATAACTAGAAAATTAAACGAAGTACAATAAAAAACTTTCAACTAACAACTTTAATACAGTCTACTAATTAAATATATATAACTCGCACTATTTCTCTTTAAAACAACTAAACTACGAAGCAACTCGAAACTATATTCTCAATATGTTCTGTTCGTTATAGTTACCTCGCGTTGCATAACAATTTATAATATACTAACTACCAACATTTCAGAGCTATCAGTGTTGTCACCTAACTATCTATAACATAAAAATGTTAATATTCAGAGTTAAGATTAATTTTATACAAATCCCAATAACCTGAACTAAGCAAAATCTGTAGTCAACCAATGACTCTGACGGTAGTTTTAATTTAACTAAAGGTTACTTTGATTGAGATTCTGTCTGAAACAATTTTTAGAGTAAAACTTTTATTAAATCGCCTGTAGGTCACGTTACAGCCGGACTGGAAATGGGGTAAAGCAAAAAGCGCTCGTTAGAGTAGAGCCAGGGCGAATATGGCGGACCCATGGCTCGTATCAGCTGTTTCCCTTATCCTGTGGTTTCCTAAATCCCTGATTGAGCCACAAATACTATGGGCTGCAGTCAGTAACTGATTCCAACTGAGAGATCCTATTCTCAATAAACCTTACCAATTAACCTTGTATTTTCAAGAATCATATAGTACCGCTGTAACATTTAAGTTCTTTTAACGTAGACGGATTCGTTATTTCTATAGAAGTTAAAGTAATAAACTAACTAAAGTGTAAACAATTTTCTAATCTTCCAAATGAAACTGCTAACAAGGAACGTTTAACGTAATTAGAAAGCGAAATAAATCTCGGCCAGGAGTTGTTATCCTTTATCTGGGCCTTTTCAGAGAATCGGGTTGATTTAGGGCTGGAGCCCGCCATCCTGTCCTAGAACTCTTTGTTTCTTAACACAATGTCTTTGTTATGAAGCGGAATCGACGAAAATGCCTACGCAATTAAATAGGCAATGGGTTCACCTGGTGTTATGTTTTCACTGACTTATTCCACCAAAAATTCCAGGGCTTCATTACCTACTTAGAAATACTTAACTTGTTAGGTTTATTTCAGAAGTGGTTATATATATACGCCAAATAAAAAATGGTATTCCGGAAAGACATTGTGTAGAAACCATTGGCTCTAATCAATTTAGGGTGTTTCATTTTTGGCTAAACTCTACGCTGATGATCAAGTAATACTTGTGTCATCCGCTAATGAGCTACAGGAGATGCTAAATATTATGAATGAAACTTTGAAAGGGAAAGGAATGAAAGTGAATGTAAACAAAACGAAAGTTATGCTTTTTGAACGAGATGAATCTATGATGAATGGCAATATTTTGATAGATGGGGAACAAGTGGAAGAGGTGAAAGAATTTGTATACTTGGGATCTAAATTTACAAAAGATGGAACATGTGAAAGTGATATCGAAAGGAGAGTGAATGCAGGGAATATGGTAAATGGTGCTCTGCATGCTTTTATGAATAGCCAGATGGTGTCTCAAAGGGCTAGACTGGCAGTGCATGCTGGAGTGTTGGTGCCAACACTTATGTATGGTAGTGAAAGTTGGGTATGGCAGAAGAATCACAAAAGTAAAATAAATGCGGTAGAGATGAGAGCGTTGAGAAGCATGAGTGGATTAAAACTGAGTGACAGAGTAAGAAATAGTGTGATAAGAGAACGTTGTGGTATAAAAGAAGACGTAGTGACTAAAATTGAGAAAGGTATGCTTAGATGGTTTGGGCATGTAGAGAGAATGAATGAAAGGAGACTGACAAAAAGGATTTATGAGTCAAGAGTGAATGCGAAAGTTGGAAGGGGAAGACCGAGGCGAACGTTCCTGGACCAAATCCAGGACATTTTAAATAACGGCCAGGTCAAGAGTACTCTAAACCGACGAACTTGTATGAAAGATTTAATGAGATTGAAAGAAGCGAAGGAGATATGCAAGGATCGTGGCAAGTGGAAGGATGTTGTCTCTGCCTACCCCTATGGGAATAAGGCGTGATGCTATGTATGTATGTATGTATTAAATAAAGTATAGATTCGATTTTACCATTATTTGCCCAAAAGAAGCTTCTAAATCGGTTGTAGATTTTAACGGACGGAGTTGGCATTAAGTTTTCGATATTTTTGAGGTAGTTTGTTAAACAATTACGTATTTAATATTGGATTTGTGCGGAGGCCCTCAGGGACTCGGCATATGTACAAATTCATTCTAAGACACAATATACAAGTCCTCAGGGTCTCGTGGAAATTTCGGCCGTAATGTACTAATTTAATCACCGATTCAAATTGTGCTATTATCAACTTTATGTTTCAGTAATAGAAGACAAAACACCTTACCATTTGCTTTGGTATAAGTAATATACTAGTTGTAGCCGTACTACATCTGCGTCACATAAGAGAGAGAACAAATTTGATTTTCAGAAAAAAGGTTATATTGAGTCAACCTTAAAAGATAGACATACGCTTTATTTGACTTGTTTGTAGATCTGTTTCAGAGGAACAATTCTCTCATACATAACTGTTGTGTATCTCTAACAGTTTCCACAGCTCACGCAACTCAAAAGGCATATATAAAATTCCTCCTGCTTTTGCACTATTTTTTGTCTATAGTGCTCTCCTATTGGTTGAGACTTGTTGTTGTTTGTCAGAAATAACACGATAAAGTGTACTAATAATTATTAATTTTTTGAAAATTATTAAAAAATAAATAAATAGGATTTTTAATAAAAGGTCTATCTCCAAACTAAAATATTCTTTACTTCCAGTAAACTCTTTTGGTCCATGACTCTACCACCGGTACACAACCCACAGATTAGATGGAGAAGAATCCGGCAAGAAACTCCATAGCCTTTTACTCTTTTTTTTATCCATGTTATATTTAATATAAATTACAGTAAAATACATCATCAACATCCATTATCATTAAGTATAAAAACAAATATCACACAATTATCATTATTACATATTAAAAAGACATCAGTTTTAATTTAAAGAAATACACTTAGCTTTGTATCGCAGAGCAGCCCTTTTTACCGACACAACTAACATAAAACACAATAACTGGTAGCTAACGTTGATTACAAACTGCCCTCTCGTTGCCATTAGCACAAACCACCAATAGCAGCGTTTGGCGGCAAATATATTTCTTAATTATCTTCTTTATTAAGAAACTACCATTCCACGTCAGTATTTAATAGTTGCAATTAGTATAATTCAAGTAATTCTAATCGTTTATGAAATATTACAACTATTATATCGCAAATGGGCATCATTTACAATGTTCACAAGTTCACCAATCGAAATCAACATTTGTGATCTTTCAAGGTCATCGTTTTCTAAGAAATAAGAAAGAATTAAATTATTTTATATATACTAACACTTTCATTAATAAACGAGCTATTCTATACTGAAACATTTTTCATTCGAACCAGTAGTTCCTGAGATTAGTGCGTCCAAGCAAATATATTCCTCTGTTTTATAAGTCTAGTGGCTAGACGCGTTTACAGTTGCTGAATTGTATATGTGCTTAATTACAATTTAAAGTATATCCTTGTGCTTTTTGATTAAAGAAAATATGGTGAAGAAAACTGTAAATCCCGTGTGGAATTCTGAGATATGTTAAACCTGTCTCGGAGCAGTGTGGGTATCAGGTCCAAAAATTCTCCTCTAATTCGAAGCACCAGCTCAATGTTCTGCAGCGCGACTACACGGCTAATCAAAATTCAATATAATTAAATCTATTTGATATTTTATTCGCAAAAGTTTTGTCTATCGGTCAGAGCTAGTTGACGCGGCTGAAGACCCATAACGGCGAACTCAATGCATCTGGACCTGAGATTCGGAGGGAGGTTGAGAGTTTCTATGGACAGTTGTATACATCGACTTGCAAGCCTATTGATAGTTTGGCTAAAAATCCCCGTGCAAAACTGACCCGGCATTATACCGAACATATCCCGGACGTCAGCTTGTACGAGATTAGTATGGCTCTCAAACAGATGAAGAACGGCAAGGCACCGGGTGATGACGGAATCACAGCGGAACTCCTGAAGGCGGGTGGAAAACCCATTCTTAAAGTCCTTCAGCGAATGTTCAATTCCGTCATTCTGGAAGGCACGGTGCCCAAGGCATGGCATAGGAGCGTGGTAGTTCTGTTCTTCAAGAAAGGTGACAACACCTTATTGAAGAACTATAGACCTATTGCGCTGCTAAGTCATGTCTATAAGCTGTTCTCGAGGGTCATTACGAATCGTCTCGCTCGCAAGTTTGACGACTTCCAGCCCCCCGAACAAGCCGGATTCCGAAAAGGCTTTAGTACCATAGACCACATCTTTACGCTGCGGCAGATTATACAGAAGACCGAGGAGTATAATCGGCCACTTTGCTTGGCGTTCGTGGACTATGAGAAAGCCTTCGATTCGGTGGAAACATGGGCCGTGTTGAGATCTTTGCAGAGATGCCGAATTGACCACCGGTACATACACGTGTTGAAGTGTTTGTACGAAAACGCCACTATGTCAGTCCGTATACAGGACCAAAGCACAGAGTCTATCCAACTGCAGCGTGGAGTGCGACAGGGAGATGTTATCTCCCCGAAGCTCTTTACTGCGGCGTTGGAGGACCTGTTTAAGCTTATGGAGTGGAACGGACTGGGCATCAACATCAACGGCGAGTACATCACTCATCTACGGTTTGCCGACGACGTGGTCATTATGGCAGAGACTCTGGAAGATCTCAATGCAATGCTCGATGACCTCAGCAGAGCTTCTCGACAGGTGGGCCTAAAAATGAACATGGATAAGACGAAAGTTATGTCCAATATCCATGTTCCGCTCCACCCAGTCATCGTTGAGAACTCCGCACTCGAAATTGTAGACGAATATACACCTGGGACACAGTTCTCATGGCATTAGAAGCTATGCGAGTGACAAGGCGGGTAAAAGCTGGTTATTTTGTATTAACGTGAACTAGTTCGTTGTTACATAAAACAGGCATTCTAAAAGCAGGGCATTTCTAATAAATTATTAGTCACTTAAAAGTGTCTGGGAGTGACACGCGATCGATATAGCTGAAACATAAAACATACATAGTTCTGTAATCTACTGTAAAGTTTCATGACCCATTGCACCTTTTTCGGTTTTAAATTAATCCTTTATAGTTTTTACGCTCGACTTCGCTTGTGCTATCATAGAAAGGTTAAGTTTAAGCCGCCAATTACCTATTTAAAAGATACATTTTCAAAAACCCTTCCACAGATGAATTTTTAATTCTCTATACGGTATTTGCAAGTGAAATTGAACTATAAACTATAAGCAAAGATTCTACTGCCTCATTGGTCTAGTGGCTAGCATGTTCGACTACAGACGTGAGGTCCTGNACTTTTATCCTTATTAGACAGATTTTAGGATCGACTTTCTAAAGCTCTATTAAAGTCTATAGATTTGGATTGTTATTATGGTTTTTCTTCTCACATTCAAAACTACTTTCTCAATAAAGTAGTGCAATGGCTTCAAGATCATTACGCAATCAAAAAAACTAAATATAGTAAATATACTAAGACATTGCCTAAGATTACAAATTGTAATGTCGACTCCAAATAAATAGTCTGTCAAACAGGTTCTGAAGCCTATGTGGCTTGAAAGATGCTGTGTGGCTCCTAGAAGACATTCTAGAGATATCATTAAATAAAGTTAATGCCTTTATTAATAGAAAAGCTTAAACCATAAAAGCTAGTGGGAGTGAAACAATCGCTCTAATAAATAGAAATTAAATAACAAAAAGAATTTTGCAATAATGATGGTCAAAAGGACATTCAAATGAGTTTGTTGTGAGTTCTACTCAGGTCAGGGCGTGAAGGAACCCTTGTGACTTTAAAATCTAAATCGTCACTTGATATCATCACAAAGATTTGGATTAAGAGTTTTTGATTTGATCTCTGAAATGTAAATGTTTAGAAGGAACTTTATGAAGACAACTGTAATTATTCGCGAGATAATTATTTCCTTTTGAAGCAATAACTCGCAGCAAGTGACCCTTGTTTACTGTAAAGCCGTAAACAACTCCTAATTGATCCGGAAAAAAAAGTTAATTTCATTGGAATTTACAATTAATTTCTTTATCTTGTTCGAGAAAATGTTTATCCACACTGATTTATATTTTCCATTGGAAATATCATGACTACGTGCTTATTAAAAAAAATGTTTTTGATAACCAAAGTAAAATTACTAGACACAGGGTCAATTCTGATGTTTAAATTAAAATTCCCTACTTTTTAAAAAATCCTAGATATGCAATCAAATCTGATTGGACTGCTGCCGGTGTGTTAGCAACGTGTTTAATTGCTGTTGCAATAAAACACGCAAAAGGTATTTCAAAATTGCTTAAATTTTGGTTGTATTCAGACAATTTATGTTTTCACTCATGTATCTAGAATTTGTATACTTGGGATCTAAATTTACAATAGATGGAACATGTGAAAGTGATATTGAAAGGAGAGTGAATGCAGGGATTATGGTAAATGGTGCTCTGAACGTCTTTATGAATAGCCAGATGCTGTCTCAAAGGGCTAGACTGGCTGTGCATAGAGGAGTCTTGGTACCAACACTTATGTATGGTAGTGAAAGTTGGGTATGGCAGAAGAATCATAAAAGTAAAATAGATAGAGTGACAAAGTAAGAAATAGTGTGACAAGAGAACGTTGTGGTATAAAAGAAGACGTAGTGACTAAAATTGAGAAAGGTATGCTTAGATGGTTTGGGCATGTAGAGAGAATGAATGAAAGGAGACTGACAAAAAGGATTTATGAGTCAAGAGTGAATGCGAAAGTTGGAAGGGGAAGACCAAGGCGAACGTTCCTGGACCAAATCCAGGACATTTTAAATAACGGCCAGGTCAAGAGTACTCTAAACCGACGAACTTGTATGAAAGGTTTAATGAGAATGAAAGAAGCGAAGGAGATATGCAAGGCTCGTGGCAAGTGGAAGGATGTTGTCTCTGTCTACCCCTATGGGAATGAGGCGTGATGTTACGTATGTATGTATCTATAACTACAAAATTCTTAAATAGAGCTAAGCGAGGGGAGGGATGGGTAACAGGGAGTTTTACATAAATAATTGTTATCTGTATTTTGTTCGCGTATAAATCTTGTAGCGGGGCCTCAGACAGAGTAATTACAAGTGTTGCCAGTGAGTCAGCAACGTGTTTTATTGCTGTTTAAGTGAAACATGCAAAAAGTTTTTAAACAAGGGTTTCTTAAGAAACCCTTGTTTAAATTTAGGTAATACAGGCATCTACAACAGAGTTATATGACCTTTTATTTATAATGCACAGTTTTTCAACAATATCTCTGTTCGTTGTAAAAGACTCTGCTTTGTACTCTTATTTATTTCCAAACTTTCTGTATTCGCAATACAAAACAGTGATTCCTGCTCCAAATTCTAGTCTATTTATTGTCTTTTACAAATTAATAACTGAATTCACCAATAGAAATCAAATCAGTAACTAAATTCATTCGTAAAGCTACTCGTTTAAAGGTAAATTTAAAAAGATACTAGTGAAACAGCTGATGCGAGCCATGGACGCCGTTATATTGCTTTGGGCTATTCTCCTGAGCTCTTTTTACTTTAAATGCTACTATTTGTTAGACTATTTCTAGTTAGGGGCTCCGAAATGCTGGAAGCTATTGAGTGATATAGTGGCAACACTTAAATATATAGGAAATGTTGTGTAATGCGAGGTAACATTAACGAACGGACAATTTTGTTAAGTGAGTCTTTCAAGCTGTGTCTCATGAAGTTGAAGTAATTACTAGTATAGTGCAAGTTGTGTATATTTAAATAGTGAAGAGAGCCAAAGTTGTTAGTTAGTGTGTGTTTCCAATATACTGATGAACAGAAAAATACAGGTAATGGATGAAAAGTTTCACTTGAAAAACAAACTTTTGGTATAATTAAGCGAACGGACTAGTGGGTAAAGGCCAGTTATACATAAATAATTGTTATCTTGTGTATTTTGCCCGTGTATAAATCTTGCAGCGGGGGCTCAGACACAGTAATTACAAGTGTTGCCGGTGAGTCAGCAACGTGTTTTATTGCTGTTGCTGTCGTGTCCGCGGAGCTCGCGCGCCCTGATGGATAAGTTTACGACGTGCGCAGCTTTGGGAGATTATTTCTCGTAATAATTAATATAAGCTAGTCCATTATGCCACCTGTATCAACTAGACAGGTTATTTACACTAGCGAAGGATCGAGAGGATTTTAAAAGACTGACCAATCTTCAAAAGCGAAGAAGCACTTGAAGAAAGTAGTAGTAGTTTCTCTTTATTATGTTGAGGATTATTTAAGCGATAGAAATGTTTGGATTTGATTCCAGTTGCTCACAGAAGCAATATATTACACATTGTAGCATACAAAACTATCTTTAAAAGAGTAACCGTTCAGTTTCGTGCCGGTTTCTTCTCAGCGGAATCAACTTTCCCAACCGGTGATAGATTTGTTACCAACGGACAGTCAACTGACGACTCAAAAGTGCTTTTTGAGCCTACTTGAATAAAGAATATTTTGATTTGATTTATAAAAAGAAATTTACGTCCCAGGTTTACATATCTCAGGATTAATTCTGGAATATTTGTAGGCGGCTTACCCGCATTAGATAAGCCTAGTGGGTCTAATATCTATCTAATCCCTATTGAAGCGTTGGTTGGGTAAAATGAATAAATATTACACCCATAAGGCACTTTTTCTTTAATTTGAAGTCATAAAAGTTGTACTGAACAATATTGGAAGATATCTAAGATATTCTGGTTGTAAGGATTAAGGAGAGACTGTTATAATTATTACGTCGTTAATTATATGAGTAGCAAAGTTAATGTCACCGAGAAAACAAATATGACCGGAGTGTGGTTTTAAGACGAAGTTGTGTTAGCTACCTGTGACAAGATGTGTCCCGTGTGTCAGTCCAGATGGGGCAAGCGAGGTACTTGAGAAACGGTGACGGCGCTTACGCATTTCTACATATATGAAAAAAAAATGTACGGATCTGTCCATCCTGTGATAATTATTATACAACAAACGGCTATTCTCGAGCCGAATGGAAATGCACGTGGTGATGATGGTAGGTCGTTGGTGTAGGATGCTACATGTCTTGATACGGTTGCAGCAACTCACATTGACACTACTTCCAAAGCAGTGGGAGCTGAAAACGCCAAGAGATCGTAAATATGAGAGCCTTGCTTTAGAATATATATTTGTGCCTTTTGGCGTGGAGAAATTGGGACCGTGGGGTCCTGAGGCTAAAAGTGACCCTGAGGCCGGGTGGTACTTCGGACAGCGTAGAAGTGTCGCTGTCCAAAGAGGTAACGCTGCCAGCCTTATGGACACCCATCCATATTCTTCTGATGGCGCATTTTAGTAACTTTTATTCTTTCTGTATTAAATTTAAGGTTCGATATAATGTTATCATGGTTATTTGTATATTTAAGTTATATAATAATTTATAATATGCTTTTGTAATAGGACGTTTTTTTGTCAATAATGTATAAATAGTATATTAAATGACGAGTCGGAAATTAAAAAAAATATAATGTTTAAAACTATTTAATATTATAAAAGTATATATATATGTGTAGTGTTGCTACTACACTCTCTCCTATTAGTGAACATGTGTTCAGAAGTGGGGTCTTAATACGCTGCTACTGGTCTCTATTTAATGAATCACATATGATGTAACAACTTCATGTATCATGATGAGAAAATACATGATATTGTAGGAATTTCATAGAGTACATATTGGTTGAAATGCACAGATATATACAGGGAGCGTGCTAAATATAAACAGCCAAGTTGTGGGGTAGTGTTATAGCAACCCTTTACAATAGCGCGTAAGGGACGGGTCATTATTACCTTCAACCAAAAGGGATTATTGGACCTTTGAGCAACAGGACTGTGCTTTGCAACTTTGATTATTTACTAGTTACAAGCCACTAATCTCTACTTCGGTATGTTTGTTCGGTATTTGATTAGTTCTAACCATGTGAATGTCCTCGAAATGAATTTCGACTCAATATGTCAATAAAAAAAGGATGTCATGCAAATGTGTGTATCTTGTACAAAAACTGATGATGATGATGAAAGCTTTGGATCATTTTAAAGCAAACAAAATAACTTCAAGGTTTTATGATTAAAAAAAGCCCTTTGCCATATCTGTTTTTGTTTACTATAAACACAAAACTTTTAAACGGATTTTCCTCTACTTTATATATGATTGTTGAAATATAACTATGATTGTTAGAAGTGTCGAAACAACACCGCCTGAGATTTTCCCTTAAAAACATTTCCTTATCTCTTAGAGATAACACAAAACAATGCATACTAGATATATATTATAGATTAAAGGAAATCTTTCAAAGATAAGTCACTATATCACTTCATGTTTTCAAATATGATTGCATAGAATGCAGAAATTGGAAAGTTATTTAGAAGGAAATAGTTTTAATCCCTATAGACTTAAATATGTTAGTTATAGCTAAGGTTAGTTATAGGTAAGCAGTTATCAATGTTGTATATATTACGTACCTAGAGTATAAAGTATACAAAATATTTTGACATATAAGACGTCTCACGAAATGATGCCCACAAGGCCCGATCTTGTGCCGCCTGGCTCCAGCGGCTACCGGCGATCCTCCTTATATCGTCGGTCCACCTTTTGGGGGGTCTTCCTACACTGCGTCGTCCAGTGCGGGGTCGCCATTCCAGTACTTTTCTACCTCAATGTCCATCGGTTCGTCGGACTATGTGCCCCGCCCATTGCCACTTCAGGTTCGCGATTCATAGGGCTTTGTCGGTGACTTTGGTTCTGCTACGGACCTCCTCATTTCTGATTTGATCGCGTAGAGAAACTCCGAGCATAGCTCTCTCCATCGCACGCTGAGTGACTCTGAGCTTTCGAGTAAGGCCCATAGTCAGCGACCACGATTCCGATCCGTAGGTAAGCACTGGCAACACCCACTGTTCGAAGACTTAATCTTCAGGCACTGAGGGATATTGGACGAAAAAGTCTTCCGGAACTTCCCGTCAACAATTTCGAGTGTAGAGTTCTCAACGATGACTGGGTGGAGCGGAACATGGATATTGGACATAACTTTCGTCTTATCCATGTTCATTTTTAGGCCCCCCTGTCGAGAAGCACTGCTTAAGATCTTCCAGAGTCTCAAATAGAGTATAACATTTAAATCTAATTCACATATTCGACTCATGTAGACGAAACATTAGCTCTACCATCCGTGCAAAGCCGGGGGGTTAGCTAGTTATATATAATGCATATCGTACTTTTGTAACGAACATCGGCTCACATGAAAGTGTCTTTTTATCGATTCAAAAAGACGTCTAACGACGTGACTAGGTTTTCTTGTAACTTCATTTTTGAAGGCTTTATCGGTTACATCAGAGGACGTCTCCGCTGATATTGGACACGCACTTTATGTAACGGACGAATTAAATAATCAAACCATGATACAATAATACTTCTTCAAATTTCACTATAAATGTTACAAAGATGATGCGAACCATGGGCGCTGGCATATTGACCCTGATTGCTGAGTCTGTCACACCTCCACTCTGCTGTAGGCTGCAATGAAACATAAGATGCTTTGAAAATCAATGAGTGGTTTTATGAAACCTGAAGCTAGTTATAAATATTTTGTTTTATTTGTTCTAAGTATGTTATGTACAAGAAGTAAAATAAATTAAGTACAAACAACACAATATAACACTAGAGTAATGTATGAAAAACACCTGTCCCTAAACTAGGAATAAAATACAGGTTTATTTAAGTGACAGCGCTCTCCTCGCAAATACTTATACAAACAAAGAGTATCAGCGAAAAGCTAAGCTTAGAAATTAAACCAAATACATTTTAAAAAGGAAACGGAGAAAAATAAAATACGGTATAGAAATGAGTTTGTGCACGTGAGTGTGTATGTGTGTGTGTGTGTGTGTGTGTGTGAGTGTGTGTGTGTGTGTGTGTGTACGATTGAGTGAAAGTACGTGTTATATAAATAGTTTTGCTTAATAACATTCTAATACTTACTAATATTCTAATAGTTTCTCACAGTCATGGTATGTTTGTGTAAGTAACCACTCTTCCACAGTTTTTTTTAATTTAAATTTCGACAAGGGGTGTATGTTTAAGGTTTTGTTCATTTTGTTATACATTCTCGAGCCAATTATGTAAAATTGTCTCCCAGCTAGTGTACTTCTATGTCTTTCTGTGCGGAAAACAATATCTAATCTCCTGTTTTGTTCGTATTTGTTATAGCTAATAGTATTATGCATACGTTGTATGGTCTGGAATATAAAAAGTTGGCGGACTGTCAGAACATTGCAGTCTTCATATAATTTATTAGTTGCAAATCGAAAAGGTCGATTTCTCATCACTTTTAGAATTGACCTTTGTGCCCTTTCTAGAGGTAGCAAAGAGTTAAACAGCTGATGCGAGCTATAGACGCCGCCATATTGATCTTTCCTGTTCTGTTGAGTGCCTTTCACTTGACCCTCAATCCGCGGTCGGCTGTAATGCGACATGCCATAAGTTAAAGTAAACATAACAGGCCATGGAGAATAAATTTCACTTTAAAAACCTTGCATGGTTTTGGGAATCTATGATGTAAAAGTGAAACAGTTAGTGTGTGTTATGGAAGCCGCCATATTGGCCTTCGCTGTTCTGTTCAAGGCTTTTTATTTGATCTCCAGTTTAGCTCGAATTAGTAAGAATATAATTGCTACACAAACACCTGATGCCCGCTATGGGCGCCACCATATTAACCCTGTCGGCTGTAATGCGACATGCCATACGTTTTATGAATCTATGATGTAAGCGAAACAGCTCACACTGTAATGTGACACGCGATAAGTGGACGGAAAAATAAGAGGCGATGGAAAAAAGTTTCAGTTAAAAATCAACGATAGCAAAGTTACATTAGGTAATGTAGAAGCCGGAACTCTTAGCTCCAGCAATCAGCACTCGTATGTAGGCTGGAGCATAAATACCTAAAGCGAAGTTTCGCAATTAATTTTAAAACTTTCCACGAGCTCCAAGTAGGTATTGAGGGTATTTAGAGTGCGTATTATTCATGTTTTACATGTGAAAGCGCAATTTTTTATCCGAAGCTTCCTATTTTTCCGACCATATATCGCGTGTCGTATGACAACCGGTCGCGGAGTGGGGGTAAAATGAAAGGCATTCTGCAGAGCAGCCAAGGCCAATATGGCAGCGCTCGTAGCTGGCATCAGGTGTATTTATAAATATTTTTGTCACAATGCCTCGTAATATTTTGTTAAAATTTGTGTATACGCCTATGATACTTTGAGAATGCTGAATGTGGCATGGTCTTCATATATTTCAGCTGAGCAAGCTGGTGAATGCGAGACGAGGGCGTTATGAAAAGAGTGACCAGGCGAAGAGACGGTTAAGTTTCCGAATTCAACTTCATTTTTAACAGACTTCAAAAAAAGGAGGAGGTTATCAATTCGTCTGTATTTTTTTTTATGTTTGTTACCTCCCGACTGGGTGGACCGATTTTGATGATTTTTTTTTTAAATGAAAGGTGGTGCTCGTCATAGGGTCCCATTTTTTTTTAACTAGTTCTGACGATGGCATCCATGAGAAAACCGGATGTCTTAAATTGGCGTAAGCAAGTGCGCGACAAACACGACACACGACGACACCGACTCCGAATATAACAATACGAAGAACAATGTAAAAGAATACGCAATTATTTGTTGCTTTTGAGAGCATATTAATGTATTTGTAAGTTTGTTTTAAGCGGTTCTTTTTTTTGTTTAAATTTCTATTTATTAAACATATTTGTCTCCCAATCGGAAATTTGAAGTCGATACCAGACGCGACGTAATTCTTTCTCTCCGCCAATCGAATTGAGGGTAGTCGGTAAAGTAATTAGCCTTTATCAGTACACGTGAGCGAACGAGACGTTATTACCTCTAACCGAAATGGGATTATCTATCGACGGAACACAGAAATTGTAGTTCGCAACTTTGATCACTCACTAGTTCTAAGCCAGTAAGCTGTTTAAGTTTCTATCGTTCTCGGTGAACTTGTAACTTGCTATGATATTCACAATTTGAGGACCTGGCGCTTTAGAGGTACAGACTCTTTTTACACAGCAGTAGAAACTAGCAAATTGAGAACTTTGAGCTCAGCTGTTTACCTAATTAGTCTGACTGCCGAAGAGTGCGATTCTCGTGCGATTTATATCCTTGCTTTACTGCAAATAAAAAGGTTTATAACATGGTTTCGAAAGTATCGCTAAGACAACAACAACAATGATCTAGCAACATATTTACATGTTAGAACTACAACTAAAACTAAACTAGGGGTTGTTAATTTACATATAATTACACTTATAGTTAGTTACATCGAGCACTTATGTAGTAATACTCAACACTACTAAAAATTATATAGGGAAAAGATTAAAAAATAAGAAATATAGAAAAAAAAACCAACTAAAACGTACTGTAATTTATATTGTTAGCGATCATTATAATTTGATTTGTGGAATGCTATTAAATTACTATATTTGTTTAAATTTTAATTAAATTTAAATTCCGGTTTAACGCTATTCCGGAAATTCTCAAATTTAAACAAAACTTCTGTTCAGTCGTCGTTGTCACGACGACTGTGATTGGTGGACTTATTATTTTTTGAGGGGGGAGATTTAAGGAATAACAGTTCTTAGTTTGTATCAACGTTAGTATCGTGTTTTAAGTCATCCAAAGTATTTAATATAATAATGAAGAATCTCAGAATAGTATTGCTTAACTTGCAAATTAGTAAGCGACTCTAAAAATATGAAATAAGGAAGTACAACTGATACTTCTTTCCTAAATTGTGACCCATTTTAATGTAAGGCATCATGTTTAACGTTTTTTTGGACTAATTCGTTGTATGTCCTTGTCTATCTTGGTATTACCGAATAATAGCCAAGATTAGTTCGGTAGGATCTTTGAGTGAACAATGGTGCAGGATTTCACTAAGAACGCTGGGGAACGTTCTGTAGACCTGTATCATTTAATTTGCGTCTCACTGATATTGATGTATGGCCATCTTTTATATAATTCGTAAGAAAAGAGGCACGTAAACCGCCATTGAATGATAATTAGGATTAATCCAAATATTAGAGAATTTGTACGTTTATAAAAATATTTAGGTTCCCCTGTCTTTGGATCGGAGACACCTTAATTTGTTAATGTGGCCTGGACGAAAGCTCTGTTCTCCACATCATTGTCAAATTTCTTATCCTGTGTACATTATTCCTTCCAGGGTACCTTTCTTTTTATATATTGTAACTGTTGCGGACGGGAGCAGCGAGCCTAGTAAGTCGCCGGCGGTGACTAATTCTGATTGGTCAACCGCCGGCGACCCCCCTCCCGCACCTACCTCAGCACCCGCGATTGCCCTTTCTCCTGCTCGCCCGACCGCATATGGTTATCGGGTGGGAGATTTGTATAAAAGGGCACTCCCATGATTCGATCGGACACATTTCGCCTTAGACTCCCGACCGGAGTAGATCTCAGTACTAAGCGCGACTTGTGACCATCGAACCAGAACTCTGCGAACCGAACCACGAACAACTGAACATCCGAACCCGCAAGAACTGAACGAACCAAGCACGAACACGGACGACCGAATCACCAAACCTTGAAGACCCAAGCCACGAAGAACTGAAGACCGAAGCTCTTAAGATCTGAACCCTGAAGAACCGAAGATCCGAAACTGCAAGACCTGAAGACCGAAGCGCTCAAGAACTGAACACCGAACCCGCAAGATCGAAGCACCTGAACCCGGAGGGATTCGTCTGAACCTGAATCCCTCCCTAACAGTAACGATGACAGTAAAAACAAAGCTCATCTGGCCAAGTTTGTTCTGGGTTTAAATTGGAAGTCGTTCGTAGTGAGAAAAATACTATTTATTTTACGATTCAAAAATGGTGTAAAAGTAAAATCCTACTTGAATTTTTGATGAGATATACTGTGTTGAAACCATTACCAGTTAAAATGACCAGGTTAACGCGTTACCATGTTAGATCGTGTCTTCACGTACTTAAAGCGACAAACACTAGCGAAATATAAGTGTAACATCGTCTCTAGTAATAAAACACGTTACCACTCGCCGGGAAGCGGCCTGTAATTAATTTATTTGTAAGGCCGGAGTTCGCATCCGTGGGGTCCCGTGATTTATAGGTGAGCGAAAATTAGCAACATAATAAAGATTTTTTTTTGGTGTAAGAGAATTTTTTTTTCCCCCCAATAAAGAAGAAAGTGCCGACTGTTTGTTTGTTTCGAATAAACTCAATATCGACTGAACCGATTTAAAAAATTGGCTCCTCACTAAAAAGCTTAATGTAAGACAAGAGAACGGGAAATACGATTGTCTATAAAGTAATCTAATTTTTATATGAAAGTTATTGTTTACCATACTAAAAACTGCTGAACCTAATTTCGTGGAGTTCTAACCAACAAATAGAGATTCGTGTGGAAAACGAATGGTAATTGGTATAAATATAATGATAAGGTAAGGTAAGTTGCAGCCCATTAACGTCCCACTGCTGGGCCTTCTCATATGAGAGTGGGTTTTTAGAGCATAGGCCCAGTGCTGCTCCACTGCGGATTGGCAGGCATAGTACACAAGTGCACTCTCTATTCCTTCACTCTCATAGTCCGATGTGACGGTAATCCGACACAACCGGAGAGAGAGATCGGGCGCAGGACCGACGGCTTAACGTGCTCTCCGAGGCACGGGGGTGAATCACACCGCCAACTTCCCAACTTCGGGCAAATATTGAGAAAATCCTAATAGAAAACTCAATATCGATTTCGAAATGGCCCGACCCGGGACTCGTACCCAGGACCTCATGTCTGTAGTCGAACATGCTAACCACTAGACTAGACTAGACTAGAATCACTAAATAACAAAACAATAGCTGGATAGATCTATAAAAAAGTACTGTATCTATTTTATATTCTACAAATATGGTCACCAACAATCCGGTAATGGTTAAGTCATTCAGACTGATGCAGTATTCATCCTTATCAACTTAACGTTAACTTAACTTACGTTAGTTGCTTTAAGCATTCGATGTGATTGTGAAACTCCGATTGTACAAGTGATATCACATTGTGGTACAGTGAAACGTCGGGTTGAGCTTATATTAAATATATTTCAAGATTAAAAGCAAAAATTAATAAGAAAACAATTAAGAGTCCAATTATAACCAGCTGTTAAAGAACTTCTCAAGTTCCAGTGGCTTATTAATTTCGTTTCAATTCTCTTGCGATAATTACTTGGGGGCGACAGTGAAAAAGGCTTTTACTTTAGCACTTATATTAGGTTTATAGAAAACTAGCTTTCATTTTTATATACATATTGTATCAATAGAAAAATGACGTTTTCTCTTTATATACTTACATTTATTAGGATTGGTTAAGTGGTTCTTTTTTAATTCGTGTTTAATTCATTGAATTGTATCCCTCGATATATTAATAAACTTAGTGAAAATACGTGTTTTATGCAAATCGCGTTTATTAAGATGCATTAAATTCAGCTATTTGTGTGTAAACACAATCCTTGAAGTGGGCATCGAACTCATAGTACGTGCTACAAGTATACAAGCTTTTTCCTTAGGTATTTATAAATCGACGCTGGGAAGCAAACACGTAGTAATCAGAAAAAAATATTTTCACAAAACCTTTGATAATGCTGCTAAAGTCGAGAGTAGTGTCCAAAAATTATGGAACTTATGATTTGTTTGTTATTACGAAGAGCTTTTCTGTTCTGATGTTTGCGTATTACGAGTTTGTTTTCCAGGTTAGATATCATTGTTTACAACGAAAATTCATTGAGATACAAAGAAGTGGAGCATAATATGACAATCTCATCCATTTCTCAACAGAGGTGCTAAAGGATAGCCAAATAATACTCATTTCGCTAAAAGCTCCGGGTTCAGCTTCCTGAAAGTTATCTAGGAGATTGCATTTTCAAATTTGTCTCATTTGGACTAGTGGGAGGTTTCGGTCATGACTAGTTGGAAGCCTACCAGCAAAGAGAAGCTGCCAAGCAAAACAAAAAATTTGTTCTGATATGAAAATTCCTTTTAACAGTATGAAAGTTTCATTAATTTCGTAATATGACTAATATTATTTTCCTACCCTTCTTGTGCTCCAAATACAATGAATTTTATTATCGTGTGCTACCATGGATTATCCCCCCTTTCTAAACTCCCCACTCGGAAAACTGTCTCATTGGTGTTGTGGTTAACTGTACCGAGTCCCGGGTCAGGCCAATCAAAAAATGGATATTTAGTTTTTTATTAAGATATTCTCAATATTTGCTTGAAGTTGTGAAGTTGGCGGTGTGTTCCTTCCTCGTACCCTGGAGAGCACGATAAGCCGTTGGTCCTGCGCCTAACCTCTCTCTGCGAGTGCCGGATTGCCGTGACATCCCACTATGGGAGTGAACACTTGTGTACTATGCCTGTCAACCCACAGTGTAGTGGTGGTTCTTTGCTCTAAAAACCCTTTCTCCTACGAGTGAGGAAGCTTGTGCCCAACAGTGAAACGTTAATGGGCTGCTGCTTACCTTACTAACACAAAAAATAACAACTTCACCAATCACAGCCAACGCTAAAACAACAATTTCAATCGTAAATTTTAATTGAACTTATAACAATTACTGGAATAGCATTATACGTCATACAAAGAACTCACATTATAAAAATATAATAATAATAATAATTTTATATCGACCACAAGGATCGTATATGTTAGTTACAATAATCTTAGCCTAATGTTAATACTCTAACTTAAAGCAATTTTCCTAACTAGTGACAGCCTTGATTTGCCCGTACATGGACCATACAGCAATGGTTCAAGTACTGGCAATCAAGTCTGCCAGCAAATGCCTTCAGAATACCGTTAGTGCTGCCCCGAACCCTGCGCACCAGGGATGTACACCGTTTGCGGATGGTAGTGTAGAAACAGTCTACACCCGCCCCAGCGAACATACCTGAAGCGCTGCAGAAGCGAGGCAGCCCCATCAGAATCCTGAAAGCATTATAATACAGCACACGAAGGGCATTGTACTGCTTCCGTGTGTAGTCAATCCAGAGGCTGCTTGTATAAAAAGGTATAGACCTTTATTGGTACAGTACAACGAGCAATCATGTTCGCTCTTACAAACAATGCCCTGCGCTCTCGTTCTATGTCTGCATCATCTTTAAGGTCATAGGATACCACGTGGCCAAGGTATTTAAAACGAGGCACTCTGTTTAGCGGTGTACCGTAAAGCTTAACAGGTGGTATGTTCGCGGGCAAAGCTTTTCCCTTGACCTGAAAGATCATGCATTCGCTTTTTTTGACATTGTATTTCAATCCGTGGGTGTTAGCATAGCTTTCGCGAATGCTTAAAAGCTTCGATAAGCCACAGGCAGACGCACTCAGCAGCACCCATCTTGGACTGTGACATCACACACTATTAGGTGGGATTGTAAACTTCTCAGCAGTCAGCAGTAAAAGCAAGTAATTTAACATAGACGGGGTCAATTTTAATATTGTATAATGCATTGTTGTAATAAAAGCGACGTCGTTTTGAACCTGCACGCCAGTTTTTATTTCGAAATGAGTGTGTCAGACTATATGAAGGCATTACAAGGTGTAATTAACTAGCGCTGCGCCCGTGTTCGCTTGCGAGGTGTCCGTCACGCGAGCGGTACATTTGCGGCGTTCCTTCACACGTGTTTTAATGAACGTTTCATATTTAAACCAGATTCTTCATTAAACTAATCACCACGTTATAAATCATTTTAAACTTTTTTAAATAATTGTTACCTTACATTTTTAACAACTGCTCAAATCACGTCAGAAGGGCTTAAGGCTTTACAGTAAGACAAAGTACACAGCCGCAGCTGTCTGTCTTTGTTTTCGTAACAAACTCAAAAGCTTTCAAATACATTTTTATGCGGTTATTATCAATATATGGAGTGATTTCTGACGAAGGTTTTTGAATGTAATTTGGTTAAGGTTTTCTGTAAATTAATTAAAATATAGCGTTAATTGCTGGAAGTGTCAAAGACACACCGAACCAATAGAATTAGTAGAGTAAGTTATTATTAAAAGGTACAAATCTCACATCGTGGTCTTTTTTGTAGATCTATAAAAGAGAAATATCTCATCACACATCTTTTTGCCATATATCTAAGGGATTAGGCTCTGTCTTCGATGTAAGCCTTCATGATCATTATAGTTCAATAAATTAACTTAAAACCTAGACAACATATATACATAGCATCACGCCTCATTCCCTTCGGGGTAGGCAGAGACCACGTCCTTCCACTTGCCACGATCCTTGCATATCTCCTTCGCTTCTTCCACTATCATTAAACCTTTCATACAAGATCGTCGGTTTAGAGTACTCTTGACTTGGCCAGGAACGTTCGCCTTGGTCTTCCCCTTCTATCTTTCGCATTCACTCTTGACTCATAAATCCTTTTTGTCAGTCTCCTTTCATTCATTCTCTCTACATGCCCAAACCATCTAAGCATACCTTTCTCAATTTTAGTCACTACATCTTCTATTAAACCACAACGTTCTCTTATCACACTGGTTCTTACTCTGTCACTCAGTTTTAATCCACTCATACTCTTCTCAACGTTCTCATCTCTACAGCATTTATTTTACTTTTGTGATTCTTCTGCCATACCCAACTTTCACTTCCATACATAAGTGTTGACACCAACACTCCAGCATGCACAGTCAGTCTAGCCTTTTGAGACACTATCTGGCTATCTATAAAGGCGTGCAGAGCACCATTTACCATATTCCCTGCATTCACTCTTAAATACTTAAAAACCTAGACAAATTCACTCAATCTATTGATGAAAAACAGGTCGTAAAGGCAGTCTATGCTTAAAAATTATATGATATGTAGCGGTTTTTTAATGCAACGATATTGATAATTTTGTACATATTTATAAAACCTTACTATGCCGCAGGATCGATAGTAAATTGCAGGTCTGCTGTGGGCGTATTTTCCACGCAATAAACTTTAAGCACTATCAGATAGAACGATGAAAAGATAGCTAATTGTAGGGCGGTTCTAGCGAGTGTTGAAAGACTTAGACAGCACCTAGGTTTAGGTTTAGAACGGACATTAGTTTCCTAATTTGTATAAATAACTCATCTTATACCTGCATAATATACAATTTCTAGGTTCGTAGGATTGCATGATCGGAAAACGCGTCAAATAACACCTAGCATATTCATTTAAATTATTCATTTACACAATACAAAATATCTCAAAAAGGTCGACATTAATATCGATAGATTACTAAACTATTCTCAAATTTGATTTAACGTGAAAAAGGTGAACCACGTGACAAACCAATATTAAAAATATATATAGAAAGAGTAAAAGAAAAAAGATTATGGGACATGCATAAAAAAATAACAGGCGATGGAAAAAAAGATTCACTTTTGACACAGACTCATAGACAGTGTTTTAGCTATCTGTCAGAGGAGTATGTTTCAATTTATTGTAAAAAAAGAATATTCATCGTTCCCATATGTTGAGTTGTCGGAAAAATAAGGAAAAACGGTCCCATTGTGGTCCTTACGCCTACGACCCCATTGTGGGGAACGCCTTTAGAAGCAGTCGTAAATAACAAACCTATCAACAGCCTGAATAAAAGCTTCCCTGATAACCCGCTTCCTGTGATTACTTTGTGGGTTTATATCACCCCCTTTTTCGTATTCGACTACCCGCGGTTCTAGTTACGTAATCTGGTCTCCTTTTTCCTAAAATAAAAGTAGCCTAAGTTACTCCTTGTAAAATCAGCTTATTTCCAATGTCTCATCAAAATCAATCGAGTACAGAGAATAGCGGGAAGCAACTGTTTTAAATAACTTAGCAACACGTCTTTGCTGGTAAGATAACAACTAATCACGGCCGAGGTCTCTCACCAGTCCAGAATCTGCCTAATTAGAAAATGCAAAGGAATTTTGCATCGATCCTCGGTCCTACAGGAGGACCCGTACCATTGTGTCAACGATCTATCTAATCGGCTATCAAAACTTTTACCTCCTGCTATATTTTTGCTGGTGAGTAAAACGTTGATGCACTGGTACGAATGTTTTTAGCTAATGTCCTCGGATATATTTATGATAATATATATAAAAATGTAGTCATTTTAGGTGCTATTCATTGTTTTTTGTCGCGCCACTTGTTTTCTTTCACTTATAGTTTCTTTTACTTGTCAAGGATGGATCGAACAATCCAGATTCGATCCATTTTTGACAATATATTTAGGAAAATTTATACTTTATGCAGCCATTTCAGGTGCTTTTCATTGTTTTTTGTTGCCCGACTTGTATTCTTTCATCTACAGTTTCTTTTGCCCGTCAAGGATGGATCGAACATTCCGGGTTTGATCCATTCTTGACAATATATTTAGGAAAATGTACACTTTATGCAGCCATTCCAAGTGCTTTTCATTGTTTTTTGTCGCCCCGCTTGTTTTCTTTCATCTACAGTTTCTTTTATCTGTCAAGGATAGATTGAACAATCCGGATTCGATCCATTCTTGACAATATTTTTAGCAAAATTTATACTTTATGCAGCCATTTCAGGTGCTTTTGATTGTTTTTTGTCGCCCCATTTGTTTTCATTGATTGCTTATGCAATAAGAATGACTTTACTGTAAAGCCTTGTAGCTAAGCAAAACAATTGTGCGAGTATGATGCTGTGCAGAAGCTTTTACCTCTTACCAGATTTGAGCTCATGTCACACTGAATACTAGATAAGATTACGGTTAAGCACTAACTTGTCATCAATAGAAAGTGGTACTGCCGATTAAAAACGCCAAATAGTTTTATTTATTAGCCTTTTCCCAGTTCCCACTAGATGTAGATCCCCAGTTGAGTATGTTCCATAAGTACTATCACGAGCTGAAGTCAATGACTGACATTACATTTTCCCCATCTACCTTCAGAAAACAATGTAAAATATTTCACTTCTAAAGCTCGTTAGAATAATTTGCTTTTCTTTGTAATAATTTACGCGATAGCAAAAGTTTTACAACTTTTGGGTCCGCATAAAAATTGTTTCCAAACGTAAATATGAATTCTTTTTCTTAAATTCATTGTACCGTTTAGAAAAGTATTTTATTTTACTTTTGGAATTTTTAAGTGGAACGTTTCTTTCCAATCGCCTCTTTTCTTTCTAAATACCGCATGTCACATTACCGAGTGATGGTAAAGTGGAAGGCATTCAGAAGAGCAGCCGAGGCCAATACAGCGGTGATCATAGCTCGCATCAGCTGTTGACTAGCATCATAAATTCTATTGGTAATCTACAGATATAAACAACGATCTAATAATTCGGTTTTCAATAATAAATAGAGTGATTCATGATGCGATCCAGATGTTTTTATTTGAAATTAATAGATGAAGTTGAAGTACCATTCTTATAGATAAGAAGTTATTTATGTATACTTTACGTAAGTAGGTTTTGTTAACTTTAATAATGCGCTTTGGGAGTAAAAGGATTACACTCTAAGACCTATGACCCAGGTATTAAAATAAGCCTGAAGCCCCTCCGTTAAGAGCTTAGAAATTATTACACACTAAGAAACTCGTCTAGGGAATACGAAGGACGTACTGCTTAGACGATTTCACTGTACAGAGTAAGGTTTTCATGGTGCTTGTTCTGGAAAATTGTAAATATACAAAAGCGATTTTAAACTACTTTTACCAATATTAAGCTATAGTACCAGTGAGTCAGAAAAACTACATTTTATTCAGAAATTCAGTCAGCTAATCTCTGAAATGTATACACCGACTTTCACTGGCTAATAGTTGACGTTATGAGAAATCGCAGGTTTGAAATCAGTTCAGTAGATTTTCAGTTCATCGGAAGTAAATCTTCGGGAATCCCATACATCAACATGAAAACCTTCAAAAAGATTTAAAAGCTATTGATAATTGGACCAAGGAATGGCTACTATCGCTAAATGTCAATAAGTGCACTGTTTTACATCTTGGCGAAAAGAACCCTCAAGTACCATATCACTTAGGTAATAAACAGCTTAAGGTAGTGGACTCCCAAAAAGATCCTGGAGTGACCATCAGTAACGATCTGAAATGGGAGGCACACATTATAAATATAGTCAGAAAGGTCAACTCTGTCCTCTACACAATCAAAAAAGCATTTTTCTATATAAATATAAAAGCTTTCCTGACAATATACAAGACGTATGTGAGACCCTTGCTGGAGTATGCATTCCAAGTCTGGAGCCCATACTTTATAAAACAGATAGATATGCTTAAAAAGTGCAGAGACGAGCTACTAAAATGCCAGAGAATGCCAGAGAATTGAAAATTTTTACATATGAGCAAAGGCTTGCAAAACTTGGTCTCAGCACCCTTAAGAGGCGATCTCATAGAAGCTTACAAAATCATGAACGGTTTCTACAACGTGTCAGGGTTTGATGAAGTATTTTTTATAGACTTGTACCACCAGTGGAACAAATTGCCTGAGAGTGTGGTGACTGCGAGATCGCTAAATCAGTTCAAGAATAGACTGGACAAGCACATACATACATACATAGCATCACGCATCATTCCCTTCGGGGTAGGCAGAGACAACATCCTTCCACTTGCCACGATTCTTGCATATCTCTCTTGCTTCTTTCACTCTCATTAAACCCTTCATACAAGTTCCTCGGTTTAGAGTACTCTCGACCTGGCCCTTATTTGAAATGTCCTGGTCCTGGATTTGGTCCAGGAACATTCGTCTTAGTCTTCCCCTTCCAACTTTTGCATTCGCTTTTGACTCGTAAATCCTTTTTGTCAGTCTCCTTTCATTCATTCTCTCTACATGCCCAAACCATCTAAGCATACCTTTCTCAATTTTAGTCACTACGTCTTCTTTTATACCACAACGTTCTCTTATCACACTATTTCTTACTCTGTCACTCAGTTTTAATCCACTCATGCTTCTCAACGGTCTCATCTCTACCGCATTTATTTTTCTTTTGTGATTCTTCTGCCATACCCAACTTTCACTACCATACATAAGTGTTGGCACCAACATAAGTATTGGACAAGCATTGACTGGAAAAATAAATCAGTGTGATTTAGATTAAAAGTAGCAGCCCATTAACGTCCCATTGATGGACAGAAGCCTCCTCACATGAGAGAGGGTTTTTAAAGCATAGACCCACCGCGCTGCTCCACTGCGGACTGACAGGCATAGTACACAAGTGCACTCTCTATTCCTTCTCTTTCAAAGCCCGATGTGACAGGAATCCGACACTCGTGGAGAGAGATCAGGCGCAGGACCGACGGCTTAACATGCTCTCCGAGGCACAGGGGTGGATCACACCGCCAATTTCCCAATTTCGGGCAAATATTGGGAAAATCTCAATATCCATTTTTAAATTGGCCAATATCCATTTTTTAAGTTCGAAGCCAGGACCTCATGTCTGGAGTCGAACACGCTGCTCATTAGAATCAATGAGGCAGTTAGTTTAGTTTACACGGCTAAAATAAAACGTCACCCCTTTGCCACGCCCGATAATACATTTCGTAACGCTCTTGTCACGCATTCATCAGCTTACTAATCATGTCAAGTGTCCGTAAAGGAGTTTTATTTAAAAAATAATAACTCACTTGGGAGTAGCACATGCCAAGCTTGCTTATAAAATTGCTTTTTACAATGTAGACGTTTACAATGTTTTTCTCCACGATATAGGAAAGTACCCCGGTACCAACTAGAAGTAAATGTAAATATAGAAGTTTCACTTCCAAAATTTGATATCATAAGCAGATAGAATAATTTTGTAGTAAAAGACGTCGTTAGGAGTAATTACAAATCCCCCGGGACTTATTTACGTTTATCTGGGAATTTCGGGAGAGAGGGATGATTTAACCCAGTTTTACGCTCCCTGTAAGCATTTAAGAGCAATCAGCGATGATTTTGTACACTTATTTTATATTTATTTGTCTTAACACTAGTCGTTACCCGCGTAGTTCCCGACCACCGGATGATATGGGTAAATTCATACACAGTCACCGTCTTAAGTTAAACGCAATTGTTATAGCTTTTCATGATTTTCTTGGCACTTTTTTTTCAGTTTCCGTGTTTCATATTTATAATATAAAAGTAGATATAGTGGCATCTTCAATGTATAACCTTAGAAATATAATAAATGCGAAAATGACTTTGTCTGTCTTTCAAAAAAAAGTACTGAACCTATTTATACGAAATTTGGTACACAGATAGTTTAGAGCCTAAGAAAAGGCTACTTTTAAAATGAAAAATAAAAGGTTGCAAGGTATTGGTCTGGTTATCGCACTTTCATGATAAAAGTACTGAACTTATTTAAAAGAAAATCTTGTACACTTAGGTAGGTTAGAGCCTTAAAAAGGAAAATAAGTGTTTCATTGTAAAAAGCTAAAAGTATACGACGCATAGATATGGCGAAGTCCGAAATAAGCCAGCTAAAGAAGATTTGGAAGAACCGGAACATATTATAAAGGACAAAAATATACATTGTCAGGACTCTGGTCTTTTGGACACTCAAAGCGACTGATAGACGACGGTGCTGGCGGCGAATGTTGCGGATCCCCTGGACTGCACACAGGAATGTTTCCATCTTGGAAGAGCTAAAGGTAACTCAAAGGCTTTCCGCGATATGTCTAAAGCGCATACGACAGTTCTTTGGACATATCGCGCGAAGGCCGATAGATAACCTAGAGTAACTCATATTGACCGGTAAGATGGAAAAGACTCAGAGGCAAGTCCGAAGCGATGGTCCAATCAGGTAGCGGAGCAGCTGGATACCAAAGCCAGTCAGGCCATCCACATTGCTACCGAACGGCAAAGATGGCACAGTTTGCCTCGTCGGAAACATCACAATGCTCTGCAGTGAGCGATGACCAGAGGAGGAGGATATATTTGTATAATAATTGGCCAGTATTTTACATAACTGCCTCATTGGTCTAGTGGTTAGCATGTTCGACTACAGACATGAGGTCCTGGGTTCGAGTCCCGGGTTGAGCCAATTCAAAAATGGATATTGAGTTTTCTATTAAGATTTTCTCAATATTTGCCCGAAGTTGGGAAGTTGGCGGTGTGATCCACCCCCGTGCCTCGGAGAGCACGTTAAACCTGCGCCTGAACTCTCTCTGAGAGTGAAGGAATAGAGAGTGCACTTGTGTACTAAGCCTGCCAATCCGCAGTGGAGCAATGTGGTGGGTCTTTGCTCTAAAACCCTTGCTCCCCGGAGTGAGGAGGCCTGTGCGCAGCAGTGGGACATTAATGGGCTGCTACTTAATTACTTACTTACTTATTTTACATACAAATCACTACAGTTTCTTAACTCAGTGAAATTAACAGAGGTAAATGTAACCTATGTTACTCGCTACTAATATAGCTATTTATCTGAGAATGAAATTTCAAAACAGTATATTTTGTGATTAATCATAAAAACCACAAATGACACCACATTCACCAAATAGTTCTTTATAATGTCGTAGAAGTAATTAATGAGGTACCTATCCTGTAAATCACATATTCATGCAAATAAACAGACAGACAAAATATTATATAAACCGAACCGTAGTATTTTATTATGACATGCAATAGAAGTAATTGAAGCAATAATATTTTCAACAAACGATAAATCAGCGGGGGTTATGGTTGGAGACGTCAATAAAGGTGAAAGCTCCCATCAAGGCCGCCGTGGAAAGCTGTCGCTCTTTAATGGAAAGCTTTTTGTAAGAAATATTAGAATAACTGGGCTTTAGCATTAGATTATTAATAAAACTAGCCAACTTCTCCCTATACTGAAAATATAAAACTTACTGCTCGTCAAACTCGTGTAAAACGACAGACTATATGTTCCAAATAGATGTAATATACATTTAAATTAATATGAAGAACTTTTACGAGAAATTGGTCATGAAGTTGTAGTCGTCATGAGACGTCAATGACCCGTCTGCGTTGATCTGACTATCAAAATGTAACCTTAAATCAAATGTCTACACGCTGGAAGGAGAATTTAATTCGCATTTTACGACAAATAAAAATGTCTGGGATGATCGAAGCAATATATTATTTTTATTGACAATTTAGATTATATGATAGGGGATAATATACCTTTAACATATGTGAGGGTAGTCAACAAAATACTCACTTATTTAGCAGACAGTTTGTCTTGCTGGATGTAATAGTATAGTTTCTCGAATTCGAGTGTTTGCTGATATGTTAAAAAGTTGCTCAGGGTGGAGGTTTTAGCGGCAGCGTATCAATGCCGGGCAGCTGCAAGAGCCAGAGATAAACAACCTGATGCCGAAGAGCTACAAAGGATAAGGTCCCTGTCGAAAAGAGGACATTGACTCTCCGGTGGTGGGCATAGTTACGGTGGCAGCGATCAGGCCCGTTTTAGACGGCTGGCTTTCTAGAAAGCATGATTCGCTATCCTTCAGTTTAGTGCAGGTGCTTACCGGGCACGGGTGCTTCGGGAAATAACTGCAACAGATTGTGGGGCGCGAGGATTCACCTGCCTGTCTAGAATGTGGAGCTCTCGTCGATACGGTGCAATATACGGTGGTGGAGTGTCCAGCTTGGGGGCCACAGCGGTATCTCTTGATGTACACAACTGGAAGCAACCTTTCGCTGCCGAAAATAATTAACATAATGATCGGCAGCGAAGCGGGATGGAGGGCGGTTGCTTCTCTCTGTGAGACTTGCAAAAAGAGGCGCTAAGGTAATTCCTCTCGTCCCAATCGTAGAAGGGTAGGGAGCAGGAGGCGTGCGTTTGCCCGCCTGCTATCCCTTACTTAAATGAGCCTTTTGTAGAATGCATCAGGGCCTCTATATACGTTACTTTCGAAGATTCCTAACGCTCAATAAATGTTTGGGAATTTGGGAAGAAAAGACGTTTCATATCGAAACTAATCGAAAAGTTAAACGCCATTCCTATACATTTCTAAGCATTAGCAATCTTCGAAAGTCACGTTGTCTACGGGTCCTGGGGTGCAATCGGAGTCGATTTTTTTTGCGATCTTCTGGTCCCTATTCCAGATGCAGGGGGCTCCGCTAGGTTTTAGTGGGTATTCTGAAAACAACGAGTCCCACACACCGTACGTAAATGTATTTCCCAGCGAAAAATAAAATATGTTAAAAAGTTAGGCATTACGAATATTTCCTAAGATCCCTGTTCCATGTTATATAATTATAAGATTGAGATTTATTTGTAAACGCGTAACATGTGTTAAAATAAATATTTTTGGAGATGTTACATGTAATTGATGCCAACACAATAATTCACTTGGTCATCGTCGGCTTGGTTCAAAGGGAGTAACATTTATAAATTCCCAACTAGCGCTTTCTAATTAGATTCGTTCTGTATCGCAAGAAACTTTACGTTTTATTTATGGAAGCCTTCATTCCAATGCTCGCAATTAGGACTCCGAAAGGAAAACAAAATTTGGGAGCTGAACTTTGTAAATAAAGCGTCAGTTGCGTTGAAAGCTTTTTGCCAATGGAAGGATTTAAGAGGTCAAAGCCTTGTTGTAAGTAAATCAATAAATAAATATACAAAAAGAACTTGTAACGCCAAATTTAACGGTAAAAACGGTACCTTTTTCGCAATCAGTTTTGGGTTTGCCTCTACATCATTTTAAGAAATATGTCAAAAACATTGTTAAACAGTGCAACCTACGAAACCTATGTTTAAAAGAGTAACTACCGAGTTTCTTGCCGGTTTCGACTTTTATTGGTTTATAGTTGAGGCAAGATAGATTGCAAAAAATCCTCAATTTCCCATGGGAACGGGAAATTTATTTACTCCCACTATCTCACATGTCTGTATTTGCTGTATCGATTTAAATTTCTTTCCGAAACTATATCTGGGTCGATTCCTGAATCTATCCTGCCGGGAATCAATCCCAAGACCTTCAGCTAGTGAACCGAAGAGTCACACCATTGCACAGCGAGACAAATTACTGATATTCTTACACTCAAAGACTGAAAACTGCTGGACTCTACCTCAGACAGTAGTTTCACTAATAATGAATTATTAACATCATTGTGTTCTCCACCATCGCTTAATTTAGGATCATTTAAAATCCATTATAATTTTTCTGGTAATATTTCAACTGAGCAGAGACTGCCATGTTTTATATTAAAATAGTCCGCAGTAGTTCGGTAACAAGATCGCGAACGGGAGGCAATTAATCATTGGGGAAAATTGGAAAGTAATTAAACAGTGACTATCAATGAATCCACGAGGCATTAATCGTGCCAAGTAGATTTTAGTATCATTTGTAAGTTTACTAATTTGTATGGACAGTAATTGGCAGTCCCATTGATTCAGTAGTTTTTTCACGGGCTACCCTGGAGTACCTCCTGCCTGTTGTAAAGCAGAAAGTTTCCACGTACTCAACTGTGGCATCCCGGTATGAAACCAGGGGCAGATGCCAAATATGCTTCACACGCTTCTCACTCTCGGAAGGGGAAGAGCATTCTTAGTATATGAGTATAGGCGAGACGAAGTAGGCACGTCAGGATAATTTTTGAAACGCAGATGACGTCACGGACTTAAACGAGAAAATTCGAGTGTAAATTTAGTGGTTTGCTTATGGCAAACAGTGTGTTGCGAACGGGAGCAGTGAGCCTAGCAAGTCGCCGGCGGCGACTAATCCTGATTGGTCAACCGCCGGCGACCCCCCTTTGGGACCTTCGTCACCACCCGTTATTACACCCTCTCTCTCACTCGACCACCCGCATGTGATTGCCGGATGAGAGATTTCTATAAAAGGGCACTTCCATGGTTACGAGGAGGGATTTCCCTGATCCTGAATCCCTCCCAAACAGTGTCTTTTTCGGTGTCGTCTGATATGTCCAGCTGCACGAGCACTAATTGCTCGTAAATCCTTTTTTTTTTCGAAGCGTATAGTTGCTGTTACCCCTACTGGCTTTTAACCGAGAGGGGTGGCGAGCGCAAAAGCTCCACCGAGGGGTAGAAGGACCCTGCTGCCTCGTGTGGGAAACGTTGCTCTAAGGGCGCTTCCTGTAAGGCTCGGACCTAGGCTTGGAGCAACGAGTGCTGCTGTTGAAAAGGGTAAATGACAGATGCTTAGTCTTGATCATTAAACTACTTCTACAACGAAATTATCTAAAACACGGGCTCGAGAGTCAAGTTTAAGGAGAAGACCATTATCGTGTCGTAACACACTATGTTATCTGCCGTGCAAATGGCTAATCTCTGCAGGAGATTGGCTGTTATACTAGAAATTCGGTTAAAAGTGTAGTCCAGATGGATTATAACCTTCCTCCGGCGTAACTTAATGCATTTCCTGGCGACAAAAAAATGACTATTGTTATATTACTCGCCTTTAGCCTAAATCTACGAGTTCCCCCGTTGTCTGAATTTACAACTTTTAAACGCACCTTAAATACTTCCTCTCGCTGCAGTGAAGACTATTCGTAACAGTTTATTGTATTTAACCTTTTCTCCTGAAACTGTTTTCACTGTCTTTTTTAAATTTCATCAAGTTCTGTAAGACTTGGAATAAATAGGTCCAGTATAAAAACAAAGCTCTTAAGTTTCATAACGTATTTTATTAAATTAAAAGTCATCGCTAATAACTTGTCATGATGTCTTCCCACTGGGCAAGAGTAAGTGAATTAACAGGTTCTTATTTAAAAAGTCGTCTGTTCGAATCCAGGGCAGGCATTACTACTCGTTGGATATATGAGAGGCAGAAAGAGGACGCCGTTGCCGGTCCTCTTTGAAGGCGGTTCTTTTTTTGTTAAAATTTATATTTATTTTTTGATTTTTAGTGAATCTGAAGTAAACTAACAAATTTGTCTCAATATATGCACACCTAAAACGCGTTTCTCATGAGATAACACCGTTTAAATGAAACAACTTCACAAAGTTAAATTTACATTAACATCGCCAGACCCGGGATCGAACCCGAAACCCTTATACCACCGCTTCACACATAATTTACCTTTCAAATATTGCAATGCTGCAACAAACGTAAGGTCATTGCCATTTGATAACAGACAGTTACAGATTTTGCCAAAAATCACACTCTTACTGTAAGCCGTTGAGGAGTTCCATTGATCATCATATTTAACTACGACTAGCATTTGACCATACCGAAGTTACGGCAGGCGACTCAAATATCTGGATAGCTTATAGAAGATTCTGCCGAGTATCGTTGATTTGCTCCTAAGAATAGAAGACTAAGACCAAACTACCACAAAACAACCCTTTAAGTATATCCTTTCTAATAAAAAAAGAATCATCGAAATCGGTTGGCGTGATCTTGAGTTATTCGTTCATTTGTCGCGCACATGCTTACGCGAATTTAAGACTTATCCGGTTTTCTCATGGATGCCATCATCAGAACTGGTTTTAAAAAAATGGGACTCATCAATCATTCAATCAATCAGTCATCAAGATTGGCCCACCTAGTCGGGAGATATGAGGTAACAAACATAAAAAATACAGGCTAATTGATAACCACCTCCTTTTTTTGAAGTCGGTTAAAAAGAATAGTTGCGATATATGAGATAACATCAAGAAAAATACATTCAAAGCGTATATAAAGATAAGTTGGTCCAATTGCCCGCAGACATTGCGAAGCTTTTTCCTAGAATCGTATGTTCTTTGAAGAAGCCGACACGGTCTTAGAACACTTGAACGTTTTAACACATATTTAACATTTGTAAAAGCTTTTGTGTTATATTTTCAAATCTTTATTAATACTAGCTAAGCCCCGCAACTTCGTCTGCCTACAATTATATGTGTAAAAAGTACGACGCTGTTTGATGTTTATGTGACTTATTTGACAGCAGAATTCATACTGGACGATTCATAATTAAAACAACAAAATGAAGTAAAACTTCAAAAATGTTTCAGTAAAACCGTTATCGCGGACAAATACTTTATGTATATACATTATAACGCTAAACAATTTGTTTATCTTTTAAGGTTTACTTTCAATTACCTTTTATATGGTAATGCGATTCTCTTCTTTCTTTTTTTTTTCTTTCGATTGAAAATCCTGTTTAAATAAAGAATTTTTTAATTGGAGTAAAGAATATAAAAGATTTGATATGATTTAACAATGGCGTCTATTGAGCTGTCAAGTGCTTATCCTGGAGGGGATTGGATCGATGGGAGGGATATAAATAGCTTGTCCCGACACAATCGATGTCCCCGCATCCGCAGTCACATCACGTCTTTAGCCCCACTATCATTTTGGATTTAAACAAACAAACTTAAGTGGCTCACAAAATATATATAGCATTTGACAAAAAAGGAAAACAAAACCTAAGTTCGCCGATGTTCATTTTAAAAACTAAATGTGTGTGTCTAGGGAGTAACTTAAACTAATCTAAGTTGAATTATTTAATATGGAAATTGTTTCACATGAGAAACGCTTAGATTTGTTATTTCAATTTTACGTATATTAATATGGTAACGTAAGGAAAGGTTATTTACTAATGCAAATAAATATTATGAATGAAGCTTTGAAAGGGAAAGGAAAGAAAGTGAATGTAACCAAAACGAAAGTTATGCTTTTTGAACGAGATGAATCTATGATGAATGGCAATATTTTGATAGATGGGGAACAAGTGGAAGAGGTGAAAGAATTTGTATACTTGGGATCTAAATTTACAAAAGATGGAACATGTGAAAGTGATATCGAAAGGAGAGTGAATGCAGGGAATATGGTAAATGGTGCTCTGCATGCTTTTATGAATAGCCAGATGGTGTCTCAAAGGGCTAGACTGGCAGTGCATGCTGGAGTGTTGGTGCCAACACTTATGTATGGTAGTGAAAGTTGGGTATGGCAGAAGAATCACAAAAGTAAAATAAATGCGGTAGAGATGAGAGCGTTGAGAAGCATGAGTGGATTAAAACTGAGTGACAGAGTAAGAAATAGTGTGATAAGAGAACGTTGTGGTATAAAAGAAGACGTAGTGACTAAAATTGAGAAAGGTATGCTTAGATGGTTTGGGCATGTAGAGAGAATGAATGAAAGGAGACTGACAAAAAGGATTTATGAGTCAAGAGTGAATGCGAAAGTTGGAAGGGGAAGACCAAGGCGAACGTTCCTGAATCAAATCCAGGACATTTTAAATAATGGCCAAGTCAAGAGTACTTTAAACCGACGAACCTGTATGAAAGGTTTAATGAGAAAAAAAGAAGCGAAGGAGATATGCAAGGATCGTGGCAAGTGGAAGGATGTTGTCTCTGTCTACCCCTATGGGAATGAGGCGTAATGCTATGTATCTTGTATTAAATTAGTGTTAGGTCAAATGCTCACTGTCGACGGTATATGTCTATCACACTCGACACTGAGTAGAGAGGGGAAGCGACTGTCCGCAATATGGCTAGCGCTGTTAGCGTTGCGTTAGAGTGAGAGAGGAGAAAGCTGCCTACCACGTGAGAAAAAGGGAAGCCATACAGACTGGTTAACTGAAGCGGTTTACCCTCCCGTAAGAAGTTATCTCATCAGAAAATGGACACCTTGCGCCACCCAATTCAAGCATGTGGGCCTAAGCTCCACAACCACTTTTCAAGAGGCCTACGTCCCGATTGACTGTGACTTATAGCGGGCTAGCCTGGTACAAGGCAATGTACCTCTTACGGTTTCTACACAGCGTTGCACCACAATGCTATAATTTAACTCCTCGGCGGTACTAGGTCACCAGACCAGATTCAGAAAAATTTGAAAATGCAATTTCCTAAATATGTCCTGTCGGGAATGACTCCAAGGACCTATGTTAGCAAAGCGGTAACATGCATTACAGCATTAAAAGTTGTATTTGCTATTTTGTTTAGCTCCGGACCGTTGGTGGTTTCGGTCGTCCCTAGTTACCCCAAGACTTGGAGCCAAGCAAAAAGCTTGTCTTCCTGTATGGAGGGCTATTACCTTTTATCAGGTTCGATATCACTTCGAACTTTATCATCACTTGTCATTAGACGAGATCGCGGCCATAAAATAATTAAAGTAACAAAAATGCAAAAATTCTCAAGATTTTTAATTAACTCACGGAGTAGTTGTAAAAACTTTGAATTTATTAAGAGACATCTCCGTCTTCTAAGAGTTTATATCTTTAAAAGAATTTCTTATTTTATTATAAAACCGTTATCTCTGTGAAAGTCGTGACGTCTTTATAAATAATGTAAAAGATATTAATTCTTTTAACCCTTTCCTCATCGCTAGCTTTTAAACCGCGACTTCGCTCAAGCTTCGCTCGCGTCTTTATCAAAGTTCTATGAAAAACTCAATTATTAAAATTTCATCCAGCGGTATGTTTGATGCGGCTGTTCTCTAAAGCATTTAGATCGATTTTGATGGAACTTTCATTGGCAGACAGCTGATGAAAGGAGTAATGTAGGCTACTTTGTATTAGACAACAAGTCTTCCAGAATTTCGTAGGGAATAACTATTTAACAACGTCGACCTCGCTGGAGCAACAGTGCAAGTTCCCGCTGAGGACTTGGATATGTAAAGCAGCTGAAAAATAACACACGATGAAAAATAGTTTCATTTTAAAAGTCATTCTGTAGTTTTAGCAAATCACAATGAAAGTGAAACAGCTGATGCGATCTTTTATTGGCCATGGCTGCTCTGCCCAGCACTTTTCACTTTACTCATGAGACATGGACTGAGAAATAAGATGTGATGAAAAATAGCTTCATTTTAACAGAAGTTTTGTAGTTTTATGAAATCACAATGTAAGTGAAACAGCTTCACCATATTGGGCTTGGCCGGCGGAAAATACAGGCGATGAAAAGAAATGTTTCGCTTTAAATAAAAGTTAGCCTGTAAAATCAGTATTCTGAGCCCGTAAAACCCTGTGATCTGATTCGAAGCTCAGGCAAATACGCTCGTCAACGTAGCTGCGGGTAGTTACTAGCAATGTATAAATGTGCCGGCGGACTGACAAAGCCTGTGTACCGACGTCGTCCATAACACAAGATCGAGATGGCTTATCGGTTTTGTAATGCCTATGAATAGCATTTAACTAAACCCGAATACCTTGGATTCCATTGATTTGCGTTCACCTAGAAATTTAGACAGCATTAATGAAATGTTGGTACTTATGTTATGACTATGTCAGATTACTAAACTGCTACGCAATTTACACAAATATATCGCTGTGCTTCAAGATTACCCGTAAAACAATATATATATAATAATAATAATAATAATAACTATGTTAGTGACAAATAGAATATAATAATACAGAAAATAAATGAATGAAATTAAACTAAATTAAATTAAAAACAATTAAATTTAAAATATTGAGTGTTTACTTAAATATTTCTTAATTATGATGTCATTAAACAGGATGCTATAATTCTTAAATCCCAGATTTATTCTTATGTTGTCATGATACCTTGTCATTATACCGGATACATCAAGCGCAAACTCTTTGCTATAAATAGGCTGGCATTCGATTGACGAGGTTCATTCTTTCACTATGCTAGCGATAAGAATGTTGTAAGTATTTAAAATGTTAATAAGTGTGAAAAATAGTGAATATAGTGGAGTTCACTTTAATGTAACACAAGTAATGGAAATATATTTTAAATAGACAACAATATTTTTCATATTTAAACACCAATAACAGGTTTATACACTAAGTAAGTAGAAGCCCTTTTAACGTCCCACCGCTGGGTACAGGCCTCCTCACTTCGAGGAGCGAGGGTTTGTAGAGATTGGCAGGCATAGTACTCAACAAGTGCACTCTCTATTCCTTCACTCTTATAGACCGATGTGAGGGGAATCCGACACGGCCGGAGAGAGATCAGGCGCAGGACCGATGGCTTACCGTGCTTTCCGAGGCACGGGGGTGGGTCACACCGCCCACTTCCGAACTTCGGGCAAACATTGAGAAAATCTTAATAGAAAACTCAATACCCAGGACTTCATGTCTGTACATGCTAACCACTAGACCAATGAGTTTATACAGTCGTTTTAAGAAATTATGTTGTGAGTGCAACAAAAATGGAATGAAGTTAAGCAGTAACAATACAACTATACTAAAGAAAAAGTAGTAGTCATGCGGTTAAATTATTAAAATTTCAAAATAAAAACAACATATAATTATCTTTTTATAAATAGGGTAAGATGTTTTGCCACTCTTTCCCCGCTTTAACTCAAATGTTTTGAATAATGTTATTCAAGACTGCACTATAATGCAGTATCTTAACGCTGATGTCATACAGGATAACTGCAAGATGTAGTCAGTGACTGACTATAACCAGGCCGAAGCTTCCTTATTCCTGAACTATAAAATTTAAATTCTTATCATTATCTCCCCGGGAAGGGAACTTCTAACAAAGCCAGTCGTTGCGCCAGCTTTCCACTTGGGTTACCTGCTTTAATTAATAAATTTTTGAGAACTCTATCCTTGAGAGAGCATCTTTTATGTATTTATAAAATTTTCCCGCTGAGAAATGTAATGCAGTAAAAGTGCACAGTTTTGCAGGCGCCTCGCTTAAATAACTAAAATAAATAACTTCGGCTGTAGGCAAAGAGGCTTTCGAGGACAACTTCTCTTGGAATAATACAATTTATACATCTGCACGATGACTCGTTGCTATGGTTTAAAAAAAGTAAATACCTTTTATTTCTACGGAAAATCCCACAGTTTAGAAACAGCTTGATAAACTTCTGTGCTATAAATTCAACTTAGGAATACGAAAATTGTGAGCTACCTGATAAAATGCACAAAGTTTCACCAATTAAGATAAGCTCTCCAACTTCTGCTAAAACTGAGTTTTCTAAGATTTTATATCCTTAAAAAAGGAGATAATCAAAGTTCATAGAAATAAATCATTAACACAATGAAATGACCAAACCTAATACTGGGGATATTGGCCTTCGTTATTATACACATATTCTAAACCACATATACGCATACCAGCTTTTCTTCTTTTTTTTATATAAAACAGGTACTAATTCTTCTTACATTACTAAATTCCACCAAAAAACACAAATACACTCACTAATTCTTACATACCCACTCACACCTACATAACACTCACTGACAACACAGCGAATATCTCAGTTTTTTCTTTTCATTGTTTCCTAATTTTTACTTCCTAATATCTACTCTGTTATTTTGATAATTATTTAATAATTGGTGTAATCCGTAATTGGCCTTATTTTAAGTATATTAATTATTCTATGTAACAATTTGTTAACACGCTGTTGGGTTACCAATAAATAAATAAATAAA
>JACTOM010000080.1:281327-345055 GCA_015832385.1 Elymnias hypermnestra | reverse complement strand
GTCTAAGATGGAAGCGCGCTAATCTGTTAAGAGGCGATATACCCCTTACGGTTTCTACACAGCATCGTACCGGAACACAAATCTCTTTGTTTGGCGGTACGTTTTTGCTGGTAGGGTGGTAACTAGCCACGGCCGAAGCCTCCCACCAGTCCAGACTCAGACAAATTAGAAAATACAATTTCCTAACTTCGTCCTACCGGGGATCTAACCCGGGACCTGCGCTAGCAAAGCGAATACTCGCACCACTGCGCCAGCGAGGCCGTCAAAAGATATGTTGTTCAGATAATAAGTCAGAAGTGCAGGTAAGTATCTAGGTAGCGGTTTTCCTGATGAAATTTTGAAGGTAAATTTGCTGTGTGTGACATTTAATGATACGACCTTATTTTTAACATTGCTGTTATAGATATTTAAATAATTCATTAATTTATTATTTTTTTTTACCTACCTGCACATTTTTTATACAAGATAAAAAGTAAAATTTGTATCACTCCAAATATATTTGTAACGGAAATATTTAAAAGAGAGTACCATATAAATAATATAAATAACTGCCTCATTGGTCTAGTGGTTAGCATGTTCGACTACAGACATGAGGTCCTGGGTTCGAGTCCCGGGTCGGGCCAATTCAAAAATCAATATTGAGTTTTCTATTAAGATTTTCTCAATATTTGCCCGAAGTTGGGAAGTTGGCGGTGTGATCCACCCCCGTGCCTCGGAGAGCACGTTAAGCCGTCGGTCCTGCGCCTGATCTCTCTCCGGTCGTGTCGGATTCCCGTCACATCGGACTATGAGAGTGAAGGAATAGAGAGTGCACTTGTGTACTAAGTCTGCCAATCCGCAGTGGAGCAGCGTGGTGGGTCTATGCTCTAAAAACTACTTTACTTTTTTTACCATATAAATAGCAGTGATGGTGATACGTCTAATCATTTACTTACTTTGGACTTGCGGGTATTTTGTTTCAAATAGGTCTGTTATCATATTTAACATTACTATAATTCAATCGTGATGTGGTCTTCATTTCAGCATTTAGAAATACTCATTGTCACATTTTATCACATTTAATGTTTGAGATAGCAATGGTCTAGAGCCAGGTTTTCGGTGTGAATCTATAAGTTGGTTTATACGTGAACACAAACAACTTTTATTATCTCCACTATTTATAAAATTTAATACGAATTCTCGTTAAAACATCTACACCAGAAAGCAAGTCGAATGAATATCTCAACAAAATTCTTTCATTCGTTAGTATTACCTCGCATTGCATAACATTTTGTAATATTGCACACCGTTGTTGGTATTTTAATATATTGCCATTATATTACTTAATAACTCCCATCCTTTCAGAGCTATCCGTTTTATGATGACACTCAATTATCCAACGCTATTATCACCACCTTTAAAACCATCAATTGAAATGAAAGTTTACGCACAGATCAAGGATTACTAGTTAAAACAGTCTACAGCCATATTTAATGATCAGCATCATCAGAAAGTAATGATTACTCTACAATGACCGAACTGGCACACGAAAACAATGATGATGAAAATGTAGTTATATGCACACGAAATAAGTTTTTTCAATTTAATCATATATAGCAGAGGTCATTGTTGGAACGTTATTACTTTTTTAAACCAGGAAATTAAAGGAGACAAGAAGAAACGAGACATGACGAGACGAGATGTGAAGAGACGAAACGAGAGAAGGTGAAACGAAGTGGCATTTTATTGAAAAAGTTCACGTTACGCTATACGTTACTTAATGCTATAATTTATTTATATAAATAAACGAAGAAATCGTTCGCTTAATGTCAATTGAATCCCGTCGCCAATAGACATGTTTAAACAAGTAATGAACTCAATTATTTGCCTAATTTTCAGTCAAATACACTTAACCGGTTGATGTTTGACAACCATTATCATATTTCTCATGTTCCATGAAGCATTTCTTGAGTCATGTGCTTCCCAAGCTCGCTTAATAAGTCCAAGGTCGTGTTTGTCAGTCTCTCTTTTCGTGGTAAACTGTAAAAGTACTGCTCGCATTTAGAAAGAAAAAATCAGCCGCCTGAGAGCTTTCTTCGAAAACTGTTTCATCCCTTAAAGATATTGGAGCGGCAGCGCAGAGGAGGCTAACGTCCATGTAGCGGGGCGGGGAATTGAAATGGAGAGGAATGGACTGTATAGCGGCGGTTTAGAAAGAAGGAAGAAGGCTAGTGGCCGCGTAAGGGGTGATAGTGATGAAGGGGGAAAGGAATCGCGTGCACGTACCTGGAGTGTCGGGGTCTCGTCCTACGACGTAGGGCTGTGCACGGGCGTGGATGAGGCGGCGAAAAACACTATCACTGCACTACACGGCCAGCGTTCGTACATCTTCGAGAGGAAGACACGAGCGGATTCATAGCAGAGATATCAGCAGTAGGCGAAACACACCTTGTCGCGACGAAAGCGTAGACGAGTATATGCACGCGAGGGAAAAGATAGGGTACTTTGGGAAAAGGAAACAGTTTTACGCGGCACCGTCAAGATTGAACCAAAAAACTGCCGAAAGTGGCGTCACCAGATATAACAAAATGCAGGATAATTCTTTATTTATAGATGTTCAAGTTTGAGTTCGATAGTATGCATCTATCTCTTAAGGATGGATGATACTAACCTAGCCATCCTTCAGTATATCCTTTTTATCTTCTAAAACAACGTCCTTCTGTTTTGAACCTGTAGTAAACCAAGGACAGAAGCTAGTGCTATATATATTCGTAGAAAGTCTTGTTAAGATTTCAATTCGTATAAAATGAGCAGCTGACAGACGTCTTTCATGTTTTAAATATATTTTTCCTTACCGCGAAGGCGAGGTGGGGTGCGTTTATTATTTTTTTTTATTATGGTTACTGTAGCGTTGAATTTTTTTCCTGGTGACAGGTTAACGCCTGACTGCGATTTAATGTAATGGTAAACGATTATAAGAGAGTAAGATGGGATTGCGATGATCTGAAGATAGGTTACCTTTTAATGGTTTCATACAACATCTTACTCGCCAACCAGGCTTGGATTATCTATGAAAAATAAACATAAACCTTAATATAAAACTTGTATCGCATCTGTCTGTCTGTTCGCGATGAACTACTGAACAAATTTTGAAGAGGTTTTCAGCAATAAGTAGAGAAATTCTTAAGGAATCTTTTTGTATATAATTTGGTTAAAGTAATTATTTACTATTTGAATCAATTACCAAAACGAAACTTTATTTATAACTTCTGTAATGACATATCAAGGATAATATCTATTATGTCACCTAAAAAAGTAATTCACGTCATGTAAGATATCGTAATTTGAAAGTTTTACTCGTACAGCAGGATACCGTTAATCCTTCTCCATTTAAATACGTTGATTACCTTAAACATTTCATTTACAATATTTTGATCATTTAAAGCATATGTAAATGAGTTTCTTGGGTGATATTGCTAAAATTAGCGCGAAAATAAATTCAAGCATGTATCCCACACCAAGCTTGATCACACCGCTGTCACGGTATATAAGTAATTTTAGTTTCCTCTTATGTTTATTTTTATTTTATTGTAATCAACAGCTGACTGCCTCATTGGTCTAGTGGTTAGCATGTTCGACTACTGATATGAGGTCCTGGGTTCGAGTCCCGGGTCGGGCCAATCCAAAATTGGATATTGAATTTTCTATTAAGATTTTCTCAATATATGCCCGAGGTTGGGAAGTTGGCGGTGTAATCCATGCCCGCGCCTCGGAGAGCACGTTAAGCCCTCGGTCCTGCGATCTGTCTTCGGTTGTATCAGATTCCCGTCACATCAGACTATGGGAGTGAAGGAATAGAGAGTGCACTTGTGTACTAAGCCTGCCAATCCGCAGTCAAGCAGCGTGCTGGGTCTATGCTCTAAAACCCTCTCTCATTCGAGGGAGGAGGCCTGTGCCCAGCAGTGGGACGTTAATGGGCTGTTACTTACTTTTACTTACATAATCAACAGCTACTAATACATACAGTTAGAGATATTATACAAAATAAGGCCACTTAAGATTACACAAAGACAATAACAAAAAGAAGAATATGGTATAAAAAGTTGATAATATAACACAGGAAGGTAATAAAAATTAATAATATGTAATTAAAAATTAACAACTGAAATTCGTGTGAATGATGTGTGTGCGTGTGTGCGCTATTGCGTTTTAGGGAGGGGGGATCTGTGTTTAAGGGTGTGTATGTGTGTGTGTGTGTGTGTGTGTTTGAATGTATTTAAAGCTTGTGTTTACTATGTTTTCCTTTTAATTCCATCCCTAGGTTGGAATTATGTGCAGCAATTTCTTTTTTTAATTTTATTATAATAAAATACTTTAGTTTTCATTCCAAACCCCAACTAAATCTAATTCACATATTCGACGCATCAAACTATTACTATCTCACGATGGAGAAAACATGTAGGTATTTAAATATAGGTATAGTATGCATTTGATTATAAACAAAGGCATCAGACTGAGTTTGTTGTACGTTCTATTCAGAATAGGACGCGAAGGAATCATCGTACATATTTGTGGGATTACGATATTAAACGAATCAGAAACGCTGTAAAAACCCTCTTTATAGAAGTTTGTTTTAGATTACTCAAATCCATATAGCATTACATGTTAAGAAGCCTATTTATATTTAATTAAAGTACTATAAAAAAACATTGTCTGGTTTTATGTAACGGGAGGGCCTAATTTATAATAATGAACAATCCAAGACCTATATTCTCCACGAACAAGATAATAAATCAATGCATAATTTTATAAAACATTACAGATATACCTCCATAATACAAAATCGATAATCATCATTTAAAATATAATCGCAATGACACTGATATTTCCATAATAGTCAATATACATTCTAGTTGGTTGTCTCGAATAATAATATAACCGCGACATATAAAACCATGATGAAAGTGAAACTTTTTAAAATCAATCAAAATCTACACTAATATTATAAAATCAAAAACTACTGGACCGATTTTAATAATTCTTCTTTCATTAGAAAGCTACATTATCACTGAGTAACATAGGCTATATTTAGTACTAGATTACTATAGAAATCTTTAGAAATTCCTATTAAAACCAACCGAAGGTGTAAAAAAATTAGCCATAAAATGTCTTTCATCGCGTACGCTGTGAAGAGTATTAATGATAGGACAAAAAAATGTTCAACAATGTTATAGAATATATCATTATCTACAAAAAACTTCGCGAGACCATATGTCTAACTATTGTAGTTACGTCACTATAACTACTTTTTTACATTTAACAAATTGATAGAAAATACCGATCAAAATCAGACCATGTTATCCATACCATTTGTAAATTTTTATCCAAATAAATAATTGAATATTCAAGACTGTCTCAATACCTGATGATCACTTTTTGAATTATTGAAATCGGATATTCCATTCAAAAGATATCATGAGATTAAAATAAAAATATAAATTCGGCAAGAGAGGGGCAGTGCGGGAGAAGGGGGTGCACCATTATGAACTATGTTCTTTACGCATTGGCCGCAAGCGACATTGAATATTTCGAGTTTTTTTTAACACATTTTTATACTTCACTTAAAAAGTTATTTTCAGCGCTACTTAGTTTTAAATCAAATCAAATCAAAATATCTTTATTCAAGCAGGCATATTACAGCACTTTGGAATCGTCAAATAATATTTTTTTCCTTTTCTTTTCCACACTCTAATTCTAATGTACGTCTGATGATGACACTTCAGAACGACTTAAAATCTAATGTTACGAGTGTTCCTTCGCGCCCTGATCCGAGAAGAGCCCACAACAAACTCAGTCGGGTGTTTTTTTTTTGTTATCATCATCATTACAATATCATATTAGTTTAATATATTTCAATTCAAATTAGAGCAGTTCGTTCACTCCCACGCGTTTCTATCGACTAAGTACTCTTGCAGTACTCTCTCTTTTAGTATTAGGAATCACACTTTTTCATAATATTTGTCAATTCATGGTCGTTTTAATTATCATGCTAATAACTTAAATATCTGTACCTATTTATGTCTACCCGTGCGAAGCCGGGACGTGCCGTTAGTAGAATATAAATGCTACATCGGCGGCTGATGTGAGCCATGGGTGATGGCATATCGGACTCGGCTCCTCTACCAAGAGCCTATCACTCAACCCCGGATGGAAAAGTAATAGGGGCTGGAAATAAGTTTTCCTTTAAAACGGAGCTGGAAATCGTATACAAATCGGATTGAAGTGTCGGCAAGTAGTGTTTAATAGACGTCACTTTTGTTATCGAAACAGTTACAGGCATTTACAGAAAGGCTGAAAAATCAGGGGGTGAATCCAAGGGGCGGGGGGTTCGCAGGGCGCCGACTCCGGCAGTACCGAAACACGAGCCGGCCCTTGTGTACGTGCCACGTGCTGCGGCGGCTCCGTGCTATGACATACACAGTGTGTGTTACGTGATAGTATCATGTGAGTGTCCTATGTGCTGTACGTGCCCGACGTGCATATTCACGTGTTCCATGTGCTTTATATTTACGTGTTTGTGTTCTGTTGTAGCGGCGGTGTTGTTATCGTCGCTGAAGTGGTAAGAGTAGATTTAGACGTCGCTAAAGCTTTAACACCACGTATCGTTTTTACATTCGAAGATCTTTTCCTTAAATATAAACACCATATTTAGTTTGTATACGCTATTCACATTTAGATTATAAATACTATATTACGACGAGTTTTACGTATACGTGCCAATGCTATAATTTAAGTATTTTCACTTTTTTAAGTTAAATCTTTTACTTTAGTTAATATTGTAAAAAAAAAACACAATTATAGATGAAAATACTTGTTTTGTTGCAGTAAATACAGTTTAAAGCCTAAAAAATATATCTAATTAATAGTAGTTAATAAAATGTTGGCACATATGTCAATAAACAATGCATATGATAATGTTTCCAACATATTTTTGTGCCATTCCTTAAAGAAACTTTTATTTGTACTAACTACTATTTATCGTGCTAGAAATACATAATAATATACTAAATATATATAAAATAAATGTACATAAGGCGGTCTAATAACTAAATAGAGATTTCGTCCCGACGATTCAGGTTACAGAAGCTTTAAGGAAAGTGTGGCTTATGTATAAATGATTATTAGGATCAATAATATTACATGTCAGTATGAAATATAATAATAATATAAAAAAAACTGTTTTAAAGTCAATACTTATCGGTGAAATAAAAGATTATAACACCTCCACCTGTTTCTTACCTTTCCATCATTTACACATATTTTTGTTCTTATTTCTAAAGATAATTTTGACGTACGTGGTGTTAGAACTTAGCGATTTGTTACAATAAGTTTATAGTTTTATATATACATATTTTTTACGAAATTATTTGTTTTAAAGAGCTAATTAATCGGACAGTTTCTCTATGCATATATACTAATAATAATAACTTTTTATAGACTAAAGAAAATATACAATGTCTTTTTACCTATGTTTTTTCCATATTTAGCTAATAATAGTTATTGTTAGACTGCTATTACAAATCCTCATTAGTCTATTAGTTTATAAAGAATATCCCACCGGTTCGACAGATTGATTTTACTAAGATCTTTTCAGCGGCAAAAAAAGAAAATATAGTACTTACATATTTGAAAAAAATATCGGCTTAAGGACATTAGGCATCCATACGAATAAATATATTTACCTACTTGCATTATAGTGTATTAGTTAAAGATCCTAAAAAAAAATTAAAAGATAAAACCTCCAAAGAAGATATTTATATACCATTAGAAACTTATATAAACTTATACCATTAGAAATCGCATTAAATCTTAACCTTCTGTCGAAATCTACAACATTCGATAATCTAATAGTATAAGATTCATTTGCCTACGTGAAATAATTTAGAAAAAAAAAACAGGAGTCAGTACCAACATTACATCTCCATATTGGATATATACTTGTATGTTGGTGCAATTGATTGGCGCTCTTTAAACAAGATGGCGACACTTGAGAAAAAGTGATTAATTTTATGTGACTATAACAATGTATTTATGGAATAAATTTGTTTTTAGGAGTGACTGTGTTTCTGACAATAGTGATATACAGTTGTAGCTGCATCCCTACTCGTATTTATTGGACAATTACCTTAGAGGACAATAAAGGTATTTACTTTCCAGCATATTTCTGAGAAATCTGTTTTCCAATTGAAATTGAAATTGGAAAACACATATCTAAATTTATAGTTTTAATAATGGAATTGATGGAATAACATCGCTTTTTTTATATTTTTAATATAAGATTGGTAATTAATCTTCTGGATCTTTCCAAGTATTAAATAGAAACTTTTAGCCGTAATAAATAGTGACTAGTTACACATAAATATTGCATTTTGAAATGTTATATAGGGAATAGTCGTTAAACAGTAATCAAAAACGAAAGGAAGGAATTTAAGATGGCTAGTTTTATAGTTTGATACAAACTAATTGTAAACGAAATCGAACCTTAAATTTCCGGACTAAAGTATTTTTAAATAACAAACAAATGTAAATAGCAATAACAGTTACTGCTATTTTATAACAGTAACAGATATGTTTGCTTATTTAATAATGTACTTTAAATCATTGAGATAAGGATAGAATTAATTTACAGAAATTTGTATGAAATCTTGAGTACGAACCCAGAGCACTGTTCCGATCTTCGATTCTAAATATGTCGCTAAATAAACTTAATTTTTTTATTAAAAGGAAGCTGATTGAAAAATCTACCAATTCAAAGAACTACTAACACGATAAAAAAGCGTACGGGCATGAATGAATTGTTATAAAGTAAATAAAAATACATTAACGTTATATTGGAATAATGACGGTAAAAAATACATCCGACTAAGTTTTTTATGGTTACTGAAGGAATTAGTTTAATTTTAATGTAACTATTCTAAATCGTTCTCTAATATCATCATCGACGACAGTTCATTAGGAATATGATGAAGGCTATATTTGACTTGTAAATAGACAACTGGAATATACAATTTTTGAATTCGATTGATACCTTTTGTTGATCTCTCTATCAAAGGCTACCTTTGATGTCCTTTGATAGTGATATAAATGAAAATTGATTAAGGGTTTCATATTCTTTGGCGTATGTAGTGAGGGATGAAGGGCTCGCTTTGAAACCTTCGAAGGTCCAACCGACCGTAGTTTCAACGACTTGTCCGAATCATGTTATATGTTTAACAAAGTCTTGTTAGTTACACCATTTATAATTCAACTCGGTCCAACTGAGAAAATCCTCCAACGCTATAGCTGAAGTTGTTTTACATAGATGGTTAGTAGCCTCTTCTCTCTTGATTTATAATAATCTTTTCGTTACGATAATTTGATACATTGTCAATTTATCTAAACTGAATGTCAGTGCTTCAAGTGGAAATTAAACGAATACAAACACCCCAACAAACTTTTCGTTAAGTAATCTAAAGCTAAAGGAAAATTTAACAAATATAATAACTTCTCATTCCTGAAATCATATTTCGTGATAAAAGACTTACGAGATGAAAATAAATCAGATTTGCTAAAGCCCTTTGGCGTGGAAGTGAGATTTATTGGTCTTGAATGCCAAAGATTATCTAATTTAATAGAAAACTTAGCTTAACTAAATTAAGTTTAGCACGGCTATATATTTCATCAATTCAAAATTTAATTTTAAACTTTCAAAATTAAAAGGATTTCTGACGGTAGCGGATTTAATTACTATTGTTATTTGAAAAAAGACTATTAAACAGAATTTTGTAGTTCTAGGAACTCAGTGAGCTTCTACGTCACGAAAGGAACACCTATGCTAAATATTAAGTCAAACAGGAGTATAGTTCAATATGAGATAGATTTTTGGAGGTTTATTTCATCTGCGTCCAGTTGTATCCCCTTGTATTTCCTAATTTGCCCATATTCCCCATAGGAGTGGTAACTACGTGGGTGATACCGCTGGATGCAGCTACTTCCTTATAGTTTCCTACTTAGCCAACCATCTCCACCTGTAAACTCCCTGCATAGATTAAGTATGTACATCGTAATAATGTTATGTCCGGCCACCGGTATAAAGTAATTCCCACAGCGTCACAACACCAATTATAACTTGTCAAACAATTATGAGGTTTAATTAATTCAAAATTAAAAGCCTCAAAACTCGACACAATGTTTTAACAATCCCCGTTAATATATAATTTGTTTAATGTATCGGAAACATGGCATTATGTAGTGGTCGAGAGACGTAAATTTTGGTTCTGAACGACGATGACGTAGATTCATGCTCTAAGTCATGATGGGGTAATGTTTAGGCAAGTGGATTCTTGCTCTGCGTCACGTCTCGTAAGCCATGACGTCTCAGTAGGTAGTTGTATATAAAAATATCTATGTAGACCGTTGTAGTGACACATACGTACGTAGTTTTGAAACTTGCGACTTCGGCGCGAACATTTAAAATATGTCACTAAAATGACAACATTGGAATCGAGAATGACCTTGAGAGCCGCACGCCTATGGTCAGTTTTCACCAAGAACTGAATGATGAAACATCTATAGTGATTAGCTGATGATTTTTCTAGTCGCGCTCCAACCAGCTAAACCGCTATTAAGATTTTTTTATATTGCGGCCAGGGTAGCGCCTGCGTCTGATCACACTTGATGGTAAGTGATGCTACAGTCAAAGACAGCGCGGTATTTTGGTAAGAGGCAAAATATCTCTTCTCGATTCTACACAACATCGCCCCAGAATTAAAATTCTTGCTTGGCACCATGTCTTTGCTGTTAGGGTGAGTGGCCTCCGCGTCTACTAGTCGAACCAGGTTCGATTCTGTGTTTTGGAAGTATAACTGGATTGTAAAATGCTCATTTAGTCACGTCCACTTACCTTGAGTCGACTACAGCTGCTTCCTTCAATCGGCGCCGACTGGGTATTAATGTAGCACTCAGGGCTAGGGCGGCTGGAACCCAGGGTCGGTCTCTTCTCCAGCACACAGAAATTTAATTACCTACGATAGATTAGACAGCAACCTCTTGCTGTCACGGCTTTTGGTAGAAAGTAATGAGCAGTGAGACACGTCCCATAGAACTAACAAAGGAAAGAATGAAAAAATAGATAAACGATAAAAACATTTCACGCGACATTAAATGTTTAATAACGATCCATTGATATTATAAAATCATACACAAAATATCACTAAAATAAATGCGGTAGAGATGAGAGCGTTGAGAAGCATGAGTGGATTAAAACTGAGTGACAGAGTGAGAAATAGTGTGATAAGAGAACGTTGTGGTATAAAAGAAGACGTAGTGACTAAAATTGAAAAAGGTATGCTTAGATGGTTTGGGCATGTAGAGAGAATGAATGAAAGGAGACTGACAAAAAGGATTTATGAGTCAAGAGTGAATGCGAAAGTTGGAAGGGGAAGACCGAGGCGAACGTTCCTGGACCAAATCCAGGACATTTTAAATAACGGCCAGGTCAAGAGTACTCTAAACCGACGAACTTGTATGAAAGATTTAATGAGATTGAAAGAAGCGAAGGAGATATGCAAGGATCGTGGCAAGTGGAAGGATGTTGTCTCTGCCTACCCCTATGGGAATGAGGCGTGATGCTATGTATGTATACACAAAATGAAATAAGGATAACAAACGATATTCAAGTAACGCAATTCTAAAGTGTGGTAAGAAGCCGCGGTTGAAGCAGTCCAGGTTCAGACTAATTAGAAAATGCAATTTCCTAAAACCCGATCCCGGGACCTCTTCTAACAATGCACTACTCCGCTAGCCAAGTCGTCAATGAGACTAAGGTTTAGATTAAGTTTGAGATTTAGATGATCATTATAATAAATATTATATTGTAGTGTAAGCGCAACCCTTGCTCTGTGATTAGTATAATTTGGTCCGAAGCGAAGCTGGTCACGTCGGGCGCAGTAATGTACTCGGCGATGTATGCGCGTGGTTAAAAATGTAGGCTGTCCCTTCAGCTCCAGGTGGCCGGTAACGAGGTTAGCGGCCATGCATAATGGAGCGGAGCAAATTGTGCCGCCCGCCAATATCTTATGGCGGTACACGCTCTTTTCTACGTTGTACAGCCCGTGTACAACGCCATGTTACGATCTCATTTGGATACCGGTGATATATATCGGCACGACGACGTTCTCCTGCCAAAATCTCTTAAAGTTACAGTCAAAAGTTGTTTACTGAATTATCGTTTAATTAGGCAGGTAGTTTAACAAAGCCTGACATCTGTTCACTAGTTATAAATGTAGCCTATTGGCCGACTTACAGACAGTTATTGCCCAAGTAGTCGGACTGCTCGGATCTAATCGATAGTCATAGTTAGTCTATTTATAAAAAGTATATCACTTAAAAAAAATTAAATATTCTGATTGTGCCGTCTTTATATATATATGAATTAGCATTATTTTTAAAAAACAATGAAAACCTTTTCGAAAGGCTTAAGGGAGAACGTTGTAAAGACAGATTCCGATATCCCGATCATAAAAGTTCTTTTTTTAATAAAAGTGTTTGCGTGATGGCTATTAAAATTTTTAATAAATTACCCAAAGATATAAGGGAATTATGCCTCACAATTTAAAAATTGCATAAAATTTAAAAATTCTGTCAAATCTTTTCTAATCAATAAAACTTTCTACTCTGTTGATGACTATTTAAATGGAAATTAGCAATAAGTAATAATAAGTTACTATATTTATTTATACTGTATTTATAATAGTAGTCATTTTAATTGAAAATTGGTTCGATATAATGTTATTAGGGTTAATTCTAATAAAATTGTAATTATTGGATTAATAATACGCTTAATAATACCTTTCCTTAGATTTACTAAAACCTGTAATTTCGCAAACTTAAATAAGTGGAATATGAGGACTATGTTTGCCATATTCAGCGAATAAATGTTTTGATTTGATTTGATTTGATCACTAAAGCATTTCTTGAACTTAACGGTGAAAGACACTGACGTTAGCTGAGTTGACGTCTCCATCTTTTTAAGGTCGTATGGACGTGCTCCCTTCGTTAATATTTAACTAGCATGGGCAGACACAGGCTTAAAATGAGTCTATCTTCACACATGTGTACATACAAATAATTAAACTTAAAAGAGAATTAAGAAAATGATTTTGTTTTTGAAATAATTTGCATAACGTTTTTGTTTTCAGGGCATCTTATAAATATTGAAACCATATAGTTTTTCCTCTCGATTTTTTAAATTGGGACCGATAATTCTTGTTATATTCTGAAGAAAAAATGAAAGTTCAATTGATACGTTTTCTGTGATAAAGTTTTGAAGCCGCAATTTTGACTCATTCTAAAAAAAACTGTCACGATAACTTAAACCAGGTTTACTTTTGTACAATCGCAAAGTCACCCCAAATACGTCCCAGCGGAAATATATAAAATTACTAATAACCCTGTAAATAACTGAGTGATGATATAATCTAAGATAGTAGTGCGCTAACGTATCGTACCATGTATATGACAAGGTGTAAAGTTGAAATTTGAAACATTTACTCCCATTTTATTTGAGATGACAGTATATTTTTCAAACAATGTATGAGATCATTTCCATCGACTGCTCCCAATCGGAAATGCCCCGGATCTGAATAATATTTTACGAAGGTCGCAGGAAATGAAAGCTCTCCATTGTTTTTGTCACCCACGTTACTTAGCGATAGTCCAGATTAACAGCATCCGCATTCAGAAGGATTTTTCGCAGAAAGATCCAGAAAATATTGTTTTTGTGAAGTGAAACTTCTTACGGTACTTATTATGGAAACCCGTCCGTAGTAAGTGTGTACGTTGTTACAGGAGTAACTTTATCAAATTTCAAGCCAGTTCGGCTTCTAGTTTCGTGATGAGTGGTAAATTGCTTATACACAAATAGATTTAGCGAAGACAGTAAACATAAAGCGGATTATTTTATTGGAATCCAACCTTCAAAGCCTCCAATTTGATTTCTAGATTAAAAGGCTGTACATTCCCAACAATAAACTTAACTCCTTTCCCGGTTTAATTGTCCAAAATCTGCCATCGTAAAATATAATTAACAATTTAGCAATAACGGAACTAGTTTGGAGTCGTAAATGTGCCAATTTGGAATGATATTATGTTATGTGGAGGCATCGCGGGCTGGCACCATTCACTCCACTCCTATGGCTCACTCCATGAAACAAAGGGTTTGCGTTTTGAGCTTTAATTTCCCCTCACTTGAGCTTCTTTTTATAGCTTTTTTGTTGGATAATCGATTTAGGGCGGAATGTTTACCGAGTCATTATCGGGTCGTCGAGCCATCGCAATATCCTTTCGCTATCGTGATCCTTCATTTATTGAATCGATTCTAATGACGACTTCACTGGGGCTTGTAAGGGCAAGAGCTTTTTTATATCATACTAGCAATGCCCCGCGGTATCTCCCGCGTAGATACCGATCTCGTGGCAGTGGAAAGGAAAGAAAGATTATTCGATACACACTTACATGCATAATTTAATCGATAGACAGATTTTACTTTACAGCGAATATATATATGTCGGAGAATAAGAGAGAACCGAGAAGAGAACGGAGTAGCATAAAGCACAGGGGCGTAGGGTTCTCCGCCGACATCGTTATTAATTGGATCCATTATTTAATTTCTTATTCTGTGGGCGTTCGTGGGTAATGTGCAATCAAACACTGAGTGAGTTATAATGTTCAATCACTTAATGTTCCCGATATCAATTTACACAAACTCATTAACACTAAGAGGAACGCGACAGTTTCAATAGTCGACCACTCCGGCCGACCACCGCTCGAGAACTCCCGAGAGACGGGCCGGACTGCNAACATCATTACGTCAAGTGTCCGACATTAGCAAATTTAAAAATACTACACAGGTATTGAAAAATTCTTGATTTCAAAGAGGTAATGAAAGAATTTTTAGCTTGATAAAAATATAAACGGTATAGGTATATCAGTGGGTATCATTGGTTGGTGTCCTTGGAATATGAGCTAGCTCACCAGTCGCACGCCCAGTTTATAAGCTAAGGGTCGCTACAACGTTGTTTAGATTGACATTTTAAAATTCGTCATATCTTTTGAATCGAATATCCGATTTTAATCATTTAAAACGGATTTATAGGCATTGAATCGGATTTTCATAAAATATTACATTTAATAGGGTAAAGATTATGGTTTGTTTATTGTCGGAACTTTTTAAATGTAAAAAAGTAGTTATAGTGGCACAACTACAGTAGTTGGACATATGGTATCGCGGACTTTTTTGTAGATACTAATACGTTCTGTGATGTTATAGAACATTTTTTAGTTCTATCTTCAATAGCTTTCGCAGCGCACCCTACGACAGATTTTTTGTTTGACACCTTGGGTTACATTAATGTATTATTGAGAAAGTAATATAGCCAGCTGTCGTTTAGCAAAAATACAGCTTTCTAATGTGGAAAAAATTTTAGAAATACAGTTAGTAGTAATTTTTGTGTGATAACGTAACACATACATATAAAAACCATAATGTTTCCTCTTTATAATACTAGCTGTTCTCCTCGTAGTTCTCGATCTCATGGAAATAGGGAAAAATCTTTAGTAAGGGATCACTTTTGTGTGAATTTTGTGGAAACCCGCTCTTAGTGAGAGTTAACGTCTTGAAAGGCATACATTTGCCGAATTTAACATTAATAGTTTTAAAGATATCTGGAGGAGTTCGTGAACAACCCTATCCCTAATCAAATGCAATTGTGGCGTTTGTTTTATAAAGTTTACATATAAATGTAATTGTTTCCAGTTTATCCATGAATATAAATATTCAACTGTGATACAAAATTTAATCATGTATAAAACGTTTAAAAAATCATATGAAATCGGTTTATAAATACGGTTTATAACTGTTCATGGTATAATATGTTAGTTTTGTTTGTTATAGCGATACATTTATGAACCAGTTTGTATATGATTATGTCAACAAATTTATCGTGAATAACTTAATGTACATTAATTTTCGTTGCGAATAAGCTTAAGATGGTAAAACCTTGAAAAGGCTGGATTCACTGAGCGCGGCTTAAATAAACTTGACAAGCCGTACTCGAGTTGTTGGCGGATTCTAGAGCTACCTTATAAACTGTATTTGAAATAAATATGTCAAGACATCCTCAGTTTATTTCAAATGTTTGCAAAAATACACATTTTAATTGACTATATCCTTATATATTATAAAACAAAGATCAAGTTTGCGTCCTCCTGCCTGTCTGTTCGCGAAAAACTCTAAAACTACTGAGCGGGTTTTCATGTGGTTTTCACTAATAAATAGCGCAAATTTTCACGTTTATAACAAAATACATTGAAATACTTCAAGTAAACTTTACTAGTTCTAACACATATATTCGACTAAGTTGATAGTAATGTAGCCATAACCTGCTTTGCTACCCATTTTTTTTTTTTTTGTTTTTCGCTGGGAAATGCTTTATGCACGCTGGATGAAGTGTAAACATCCGGGAGTGTGGGACTCGCTGGTCAATACCCACTAAAACCCAGCGGAACCCTCTTCATCCAGGTGTTGGGGTCCAGATGTTCGCTGGCGCATTCAGCTCTGGCGCTCGGGATGAATCCGACTTAAGGGTTTGGTTTAGTTGAGGGAGAGCAGGCGAGCAAAATTGCGCCTTCTAGCGCCCCCCCTCCTCCGACGAGGCGAAGACGGATCAGGTCGCTAGTAAACATAATAAAGGAATCATCGTTTTCCCTACGTTTAACTAAATTTGAAGCTTTTACTCCGTCATGTTTATCGGCGGAATGCATGGAGGAGCCGGTTTTTCATTTGCCCTTGACAATGAAAGATGGTCCGTCAATGTTAACAAAGCCGAACATCAAACTCACTACCCGGAATAATTCATAGGAAACCCACAAGGAGCCCCCGAACGATATATCCAAATGAAATATCACTGCGGAATATTTAAAGATTAATCTTCTTTATGTAAGTTGACATTAAAAGAACGTTTGATTCGTATAAAGAGGAAACATTTGGGTTTTTGTATGTATGTGTGTTACATTTTCACACAAAAATTAATACTAACTGGATTTCTAAAATTTTTTCCCCATTAGAAAGCTGTATTTTTGCTGAACGACAGCTGGCTATATTACTTTCTCAAAAATACATGAATGTAACCCAAGGTGTCAAACAAAAAATCTGTCGTAGGGTGCGCTGCGAAAGCTATTGAAGATAGAACTAAAAAATGTTCTACAATATCACAGAACGTTGAAGTATCTACAAAAAAGTCGGCGATACCATATGTCCAACTACTGTAGTTGTGCCACTATAAGTACTTTTTTACTTTTTAAAAGTTGATACAAGTGCCGACAATAATAAAACCATAATCTTTACCCTATTAAATGTGATATTTTATAAAAACCCGTTTCAATGCCTATAAATCCGTTTTAAATGATTAAAATCGGATATTCGATTCAAAAGATATGACGAATTTTAAAATGTCAATCTAAACAACGTTGTAGCGACCCTTAGCTTATAAACTGGCCGTGCGACTGGTGAGCTAGCTCATATTCCAAGGACACCAACCAATGATACCCACTGATATACCTATACCGTTTATATTTTTATCAAGCTAAAAATTCTTTCATTACCTCTTTGAAATCAAGAATTTTTCAATAGCTGTGTAGTATTTTTAAATTTGCTAATGTCGGACACTTGACGTAATGATGTTACGAATTAAAAAATGTATTAGTTAGATATATATTTGTAGTGGGAGTAAAATCTGTATATCAATTAGATTATGAATGTAAGTGTGTACCTAATAATCCGAAAGGTAGTAAGTGAAACACAACTTTTATGTTAGGGCCTGTGCACACCACGTTTATCAAACGCACCGTCGACGTTTGTATCGATACAGTTGCGATCGAGTCAGACGCAGCCTGTAGACCTTTCTACACTTGTATAAATCGAAACACGCGTTTGAATCGATACAGACGCGCTGGCATATTGCGTTTTTGAGCTAAACCTCATCACCAGTAGCAAGATGGCATCGGTCGAGACACCATTGATTGCAAGCGCTTTGTTATTATTTTTTAAAAAAAGGAAGAAGAACAATTGCCGATGTATGTGGGTACACCCATTTACAGGGTGCTCGTTATGGGAGAATCCTCAACCATAGGAAAGGCTCGCGCGCTGGTGACGTGCGTTTGACTCGATACAAACGCCAACAAACTGCTCTGTAGGATAAAAGCGCACCGTCGACATACGTTTCTAAAACGCGCGTCGACGGCGTGTTTAAAACATCGTGTGCATCGGCCCTTAACGAAAATAAATCTATAGTCCCACTTAGTAGACTTTCCACCGCCTCGAAATCGGTAACTACGCGGGTGAAACCGAGGGGCATTGCTATTATAATAAACCCGTTCTTAGCGGGGACTTACCTTACGTGTCTTTGTACCGTATTTCCAGTTACTGAAGTGATCATCGCTTATCTACCCCGGAAATATTGGGAAAGTTAAACTCGCGAGTATGAGTGGATAATTGAAAAACAGATTATGAGGTACTTAATATATAAACGAGCAGCTTTGACAGGATTATATAACATTCAATTTATTTCATGGAATATCTGTTATGGAATGTGAAAATGTAGGACTGATTTTCTAATATTAACATTAAATTACAAACTGTGTTTGCAACTAAAATAGATTTCACAGATAATATTGTTTAATTATTTCATTCTATAATAATTCTGTGTAGTAATCCAGTTTTCGAGCCATCGGAGCGTATATAATTAACAAAATGATAGACTTAGTGTAAACTGTAAGGGAGCAACTTTCGACCCTTCAAACTTGTTGACGACCTTCATGTATATCCAAACATATTATAGAATGGAATCCACCACCGCGATTTTCATACGGTTTGGAGAAAAGATAGGCTTGGATATACAGTTCATCAAGATTTGGTGTTAATTGGTTGAAACAACGATAATATGTAGTTTAAATAGTTTGAAATAAAAATCACACTGCAATCAATCATTGAAGACGCTACCTTAGGTATATATATATAATAATGCAATATTGCTTTTTATATCTTTACAAAAGAAGTCCGCGAAGTCTTTTAAGGAAAACTCGCTGTAACCATTTTATTTTCTAAGAAAATGGTTACAAAAAATATGATAATTCAATTTGATGCTGTATTAATCCTTATCGACTTAAGTACGATAGTATGATCTTTTACACCAAATAATTTAAATAAATACCTTGGGGTTTATCACAAAAATAGGTAATACTGCATCGTCACATCTTATGTCAGTAAGTGACTGATTACTGCTGTGCAACACAACTTTAAATAACAACGCAAAATATATCTACCTCCCTAACGATTAATATCGGAATGAACCTTATTTAGATGCCGATAAATAATTTGGTTCCATTAAAAGTTTTCATAAAGGCTCGCCTGTCTTTATAACCTCATTTAAATAATCATCTTCAATAATAACAGTTTAACTTTTACATGAAACTTTTCTTGAATAATTTATTTGAACCTGAAACTTTTTTGTAATTTATGAATTTGTTGGGTTAGAATCGGTCAAAGGCCTTTGTGAATTATCTATCATTAAACAAGTCTTTGAACTCTTAACTGCGGTGTTAATGCTGCATCCCAAGTTCGGTCCTGAGCGGGGAAAATATGGAAATATTCTTTACTCAACTGTCTTGACACTTTGCATTGCTCTTCCATTTGAAGATCGATTCACCTTTATTTAGGAATCTATAAGATTTGATGGTTTTTTGATTGTATTGTTGTGTTATATCTTCACCAAGCTCTTTAGACTCGTTATTCGTATATCCGATGATGACGAACATACCACAGTAGTTGACCCCGTAATTATAATCCACTGAAATGTAAGTGCCGAAGTTTTTTCTCTTCAGTCTCTACATTTTATTCGTAAAAAATGCTTTTATTGCAATTGAACAGCTGCTGTCACTGATTGATTATATCTCGTTTAATTCTTCATGTAACTTTTCTTAAAACTAGACTGCATCCTCATTTACAATCAGGTTAGATTGTGGATGGACAAAAATGTTCAAGCAGCTGTGTGTGAAAAGAAGAAAGCTTAGTCCGATTGGTTGGCTACAAAAGCTAACCAACGAATGCAAAAAGCAACGAATGATGACGTAATAAAGGCAAGAATGGAATAAAAAAGGGTGAAAGTAATCGTGAAAGAAGCTGTAAGAAAGAAAAAATAAGAATACAGAGATATGTATGATAGGAGACCCTTTGATGATTTTCAGCCATATAAAAAGTTTTTCTGGAAATCAATACGAATTGCCCGAGGGAGATCAACTACCTCGGAGCTTTGTAAAATCAGAAGTTTAGATGGAAGTTTAATAAAAGGAGAAGAATGGATATTGAAGAGATGGAAGGATCATTTTGAAAGTTTGTTTGAAAGAAATGAAGCAGAGGTAAATATGGCCTCTGCGGATAGCAATGAATGTAAGACAAGTGATAGCGAGATTAGTATGGATGACATCATGAAAGCGATAAAAGGTATGAAATCTCAGGTAAGGCTACTGGGTATGACAGTGTCAGTCGAGATGCTAAAGACTGGCCGCGGTATTGTGGCAGCACAGCTGTACTGCCTTTTCAATATATGCTGGGAGAAAGGTCAAGTTCCTTGAGATTGGAGCAAGGCCGTAATTGTCCCTCTATATAAAGGAAAAGGGTCACAGCAGGAGTGCAAAAATTACCGCGGTATCAGCCTTCTTAGTGTCGTCGGCAAATTGTATGCAAAGATATTAATTGAAAGGGTGATTAATGAAACTGATGGGAAAATATGGGACGTGCAAGCGGGATTTAGAAGAGGAATACAGATCAGGTCTTTTCTTTACGCTGCATAACTGAGAAATGTTTGGCTAAACACCAAAAAGTTTATTGCGCTTTCGTTGATTTAGAAAAGGCCTATGATTGAGTGGTGAGGAATGAGCCGTGGTCAACGTTATCTACATATTAGGTGAGCGATAATCTGATTCAAGCATTGAAGTCTCTCTATGAGGGTTCTAGTGCTTGTGTCAGAATAAACGGAGCGTACACGGAGTGGTTTCCTGTCGAAAGAGGTGTTCGACAGGGATGTGTTGCGTCACCATGGCTGTTCAACCTTTTCATGGATAAATGTTTGACAGATTTAAAAGAAAGTATGTATGGGTTAAGAATGAATGAATTACTCATCAAATGTTTACTCTACGCTGATGATCAAGTTATACTTGCGTCTTCCGCTAATGAACTACAGGAGGTGCTAAATATTATTTATTTATTTATTCATTTATTATCACAAAATCTACAGCATCTTAACTAATAAAAACATGTAAAAAAAACAGATTAACAAATCTTATGCCATTATGAATGAAGTTTTGAAAGGGAAAGGAATGAAAGTGAATGTAAACAAAACGAAATACATGCATTTTGAAAGAGATGAATTTATGATGATTGGCAATATTTTCATAGGTGGGGAACAAGTGGAGGAGGTGAAAGAATTTGTATACTTGGGATCTGAATTTACAAAAGATGGAACATGTGAAAGTGATATTGAAAGGAGAGTGAATGCAGGGAATATGGTAAATGGTGCTCTGCACGCCTTTATGAATAGCCAGATGGTGTCTCAAAGGGCTAGACTGGCAGTGCATGCTGGAGTGTTGGTGCCAACACTTATGTATGGTAGTGAAAGTTGGGTATGGCAGAAGAATCACAAAAGTAAAATAAATGCGGTAGAGATGAAAGCGTTGAGAAGTATGTGTGGATTAAAACTGAGTGAACGTTGTGGTATAAAAGAAGAGTTTGTGACTAAAATTGAGAAAGGTATGCTTAGATGGTTTGGGCGTGTAAAGAGAATGAATAAAAGGAGATTGACAAAAAGGATTTATGAGTCAAGAGTGAATGCGAAAGTTGGAAGGGGATGACCAAGGCGAACATTCCAACATTTCAAATCCAGGACATTCTAATTAAGGGCCAAGTCAAGAGTACTTTAAACTGACGAACCTGTATGAAAGGTTTAATAGAAATTAAAGAAGCGAAGGAGATATGCAAGGATCGTGGCAAGTGGAAGGATTGTGTCTCTGCATACCCCTATGGGAATGAGGCATGGTATGCTATGGTATGTATGTATGTATGAGATAACAGTCAAGCATTAACTTGTCATCAATAAAAGAAAACGAAAATTGTTGCCTAACTTGCTCACCATGGACCCCACATCCAGGTGAGGTCAAACATTAAGAACCTCCTAGGTTGAACCCTCCCAGTTGGTCATTTATAAAAAATACGTATGTAGTTGGCGGTCGTGGGTTTATACCCATAACATTTTAGACATACATTCATGATCTCACATAAAAATTGTATAAGTTTTACGTCCGCCAGCACTCCTTGGCGGCCGGGATAAAGGCGTATAAAATGTTTACGACACGCGACCACACCCGAGAAGTGTGCGATATAAGTACTCACTTATCCATTTAAGTATCTAGTTATAGGTGCTTGTTTTTACCCGCGACTGCGTTCGGGTTAGACATTGCCTTGCTTGAAGATATCGTGGTCTTTGGGCCAAGTTAGGTTACATGGTATTATATATGTCGGAGAAAAAGGCATAGGTTCAACATCTCCATTAGTGGGGTCCATCATTAAACCTCCAAAGTCCGGGCGTCGGTGGGTAATGTTGGTGCAATCAAACACTAAATTAATTAACTCAGATTATAATTTCCAATCACGTTATATTTCCGTTATCAAATTATACAAACACATTAACAGCAAAAGTTAGGAACGCGCAACAGTTTCAATAGTCGACCGCTCTGAGAGACCGTCACCCAAGAACTGTCGCCGGCCTGTGACTCATTGGCTCTGTCCAGCGCCAATAGATGGCGCCGGCGTTCCGGAAACTATTTGACTTATAAATATATTTTATGAGGGGAACAACCAGAACCCTCCAAAACTCTCTCGAGGTCCAGCTCTGCACGTGTTAGGTTGTACACCTTAAGAACTCTCATCCGATGCGACCCTTATGCGGCGTTTAAGTTGCACCGGGACTCGAATCCAGGACCACATCTGAAGCAGAACAAGCTGAACACGAAGCCAATGACACATTTTTAAGATGATTATCAATATATTTAACGAAGCCCTTGTGAAATATGATAACGTGATGAAATCAGTGGGAATTGAATTAAATGAGGAAGGGTTCACGGGGAGTGCTTACCACGTTACGTAAATTAATTAAAATCGGTATCTCTGAAGAGTTAGATATTACGATAATGTTATGAACAGTCAAACTGATGCTGTTATTTGTGAAAATTTAATTAACACAAGACAGAAATACAAATTCAACTTGTGTTATGGCGACTCGGTCGGCTCGGACTTATTTAAATGACATTGTTACTCTGTTTGTAAGAAGTCACTGTCTCTATACTGGGATGTGACAGGCCATGATCTGTTGGGGCGATATTACCATCTTTTTAAAAACCATCCGTCCGTCATATATATTTTCTTAGAAAACCTTTTTTGTTTCGGCGATAAGTTGCCGTGAAATTCACGAGGAAGTTTGTTTTATATTTAAGTCGACTTATGAAAGCTGCCATCAAATAAAATATATTGATATTAATTCTAAGAATTCTTCTAAGACAGTATCCTATAGAGATTTGTATAAAAAGCGACGTGTACAGTTTTATAACAAGAAATAAAATCATATTTAAGGTGAGAGTAAGTAGCAGCCTACTGTTAAGCCCAGACCTCATTCACATGTGAGAGGATCCTTAGAGCGGGCTGCCATGATTGCACCCGAGACGCGATGGTTTCCTCACGATGTTTTCCTTCATCGAAAAGCGTAATAGTGAATTTTAAACAACAATTAATTACATAAGTTTTACGATAAGGTTAGAGCTTTTAATAAAGAAGTTATGTTTAATAAATTGACGCGTCCAGAACGTCCTAACGCGTCTAGAACGTCCGGCTTATTAGACTAAGAGTACCTCTTAGTCTAATAAGCTGTCTGTCTATCTATATTTTATATAAGCCTTATTGGGTCCACATAAGGTACGGGTGGGATTGGTGGTCAAATAGATTACGATCCACTACACTTACAAGGCTTACTGTGTAGAGGATTTTACTCGTCTAAGATGTCTAATGTTTATATATGCTAGAGATCCCACTGTAGTTGAAATTCGACCGTAATTTGCATTGGTAATTACCATGTATATTTAATTAAGGGATCTAACTATTGCTATGAAATAACAGCAGGCGCAAACCTATTTTGCAAGTAATCTTTGCGTATTAATATTATCTATGTATATTATTTGAGCTATCTGCAATTGTTATCAATTCAAAGTATCTACCCTTCAGTTGTATTTGCCCTCGAGGTCCCAACAAAAACACAGGCAGAGTAAATTTCGCATTAATGTTATTAGTGTAGAATCCCTCATTAAATACGACATAAAGTGTATCATGAAATGAAATATTTCACTGAAAATTTATACATATTACTAGCCGTTATTTTCAGGCATGAAGGCGAGTTGTACAGGCGCCATTTTGTTTATGTCATAAATATAAATGTTACAAACGTTGTTTAATAAATCACATGGAATCTCATATTATTATAATACGTATTTGCCCTTTTATTCACTAGCAACCCTGGCTACTCTTGCATGTGCCTCAACGTTTTATACATATAATGCTGTTCGTTCTTCATTTTACATCTATGTAAATATATAAACTCCATTTTAATATTATTTGTCAATTGAGTATAGTTAAAACTAAGAGTGTGTTATCGCATTTTCTGTTTATAATATACGGCATAAAATAGCACCCACATCAATGGCCAAACTTGTAGAGATGATTTAAAGCAATAAATTTCCTTGCAACGAAAACTCGGACGACAACCGAATCTGGACTGAATAGGCTTTGAAGCAAATACTCCTAGTAAGAAAAAATCGGAACATGGCCAAAATTGAGGATCCATACACTTTTGAGGTTAATATCCAAAAATGGCCTAACTTGACCGTACACTTTCAAAGTAATATAATAACCTACAAAGAAAAAATAAGACGATGATTGAACTTGGAGAGGCTTGCACTTTCAAAGCAATATACACTCGCAGTGAAACATTATACGTTGGCCCCATTTGTGCTAAGTTTTCCATCTACTCTTTTTTGATGCTTTCACTTTAAGGCGATTCATTAGCAAGGCTAAATCAACATACGGTCAAACTTGGGCACGTTTTCATATTCAAGACAAGAAAACATCTGATGCTCTTTCTTTGAGACGCTTACACCTTTAAACAAAAACTTTTGCGAAAACTAATGAGATGAACCTCTTCTAAGGAAATATTAGAATATGGATGAACTTATAGATCCTTTCAGCGTCATAATAAAATCAAAAGTGGCCTAAGAGTAAAACACTTGCAGCTTGAAAGCTTTTGTAGGATCGCTATGTTTGGACATCTACTGATTTTTCCTTGCGTGAGTATTGTCTCAAAGGCGCAACCGTTTCGAAATTTGGACAACATGTGATTTGTCAAAAAAATACCTCGGGAGGAAAAATCTCAAGGTGGCGATATTTGAGCTGGATAAATGGTCTCGGTTAGTTCCGAGACTCCATCTATGAATTATTCTGCGTCGTTTGTTCAGCGAGTATTGTTAGAATTTTGACGCGCCATCTTTCATTGTCAGAGCCAAATGAAGAACCGGCATTTCAATTAATTCATCACGATCTCATGGCTGTTTTGACAGACGAAATTATAAAGGCTCTGTTTTTAATGTAAAAGTACTCGGCTGTATTGATTGTGAGAAGGGTAACATTTTATATAAGAACAATGATTTTCATATTTTGAACTCGGTATTGTTATATTCATTATTAATTGAAGACAAAGCATAATTTAAGACTTATTTTTCTAATTTTTAGTAATTCAATTTCATACTATTTGTCTACGTAGTTTAATAGGATTTGTTTAGGGTCGCCGCTGAAAACCAGCGTTGGGCTAAAGTCCAACGTTCGTAGTTGAGCGGTGCAGGTCGGTGTCACATTTAACTATAATATAATTTTATCTATAACTTGTTACATTTGTCTGTAAATACATCAAATACCTTCAAGCGAATTGAGATAAACTATCATCTCACAATTTGATGATCACACATGAACATTGCCTTTCTCCATTGTACTTTGCATAACAGTTTCTAGGCCATTCAAAATTGGGACAGAGGAGCATGTGACAAACGAACTCAATTGGTTACGAATACAGTCTAAAAGAGCACCTTTTGAGTGTTTGTGTACCATTAAATTGATATACGATATCAATGGCGTTTTCAAAAAGCACATTTTCCTGCTGAATAGGTTTTGTGTCATAGCACTTCATAGCACTCCAAAAAAAGTAGATATTTTTCAATTCAATCAAAATCAAGTATACCTTTACTGCACTTCAATCGCAAAATATCGGTATTTCATCATTACCACCATCATTACAAAATAGTTTTAACTTATTTTATTTATGGTAATTCATTTGCTTCCCACGCTTTTGTTTGTCGCTTCAGTAATCTTTGAAGATTTTGACTTAATTAAGTGGTCTTGTCATGGAAGCACAATTATATGTATTGTAATTAAAGTATTACAAAAATACCAGGTCGTGTCGTAAAAGATCTTCTATATATCAAACAAATTTCTAGTGTTTTTGTAGAGGAAACTGTTCCATACATCACAAGAATTGATAACAAAGCTGAGGTAAGCGCGGGTAGAAAGTAATATAGTAAATAAGCAGACAAAGGCGTGGCCCTTTTTTGTATTCAGCGCGCGTATATACGAGTTAAATTAAACAGAATTAATGCCTTGAATAATGAAAAGGGTTTTGGGTATTCGGTTATCTCTTTTATCCCTATATTATTAAAATGTGAAGAGAGCTCTTACCTAGAAGGTAACTATATATCTGACTATCAATCTTTTACGAATTTTAACCTTCATTTCCCCTTTTATAACTTTTTTTGCTCTATTACGTTAACGTTACTCGTAACTTCGCTGGTGCGGCTAAAGGGTTGATTAATGCTTTACTTCCAGTGGTGGACACAAACTTAAAAAAAAGAGCGCTCGGAGTACATCTCCACACTATTACATTACAATCTGGCGACAGAATGTCCTAAAACTTTATACGGGATTAATGAATAATTTGAAACAGCTGGGCACATCTTCTAAAAACGCCTCTACAATTGTGAAGGTTAGCCGCTAACTTTTGACATTCCTTCTTGTTCATTGCTAGTCGACAGAGCTGTTCTCAAGTCTTTATCCTTTTCTACTTCCATGCTTTCCGCAAACACGAATTCTTCCTGCACCCGGCATGCCTCTTACCCTCAACTTTGCCTCTCGTGATAAGCCCTTACCTATTGCGTCTAGATACATGGCACATTGACAGCACGTAAGTGTTCAGATTCTTATCGTTTCTTATGGGACGGGACTGCCGAATTTATATCAATGAACAATTTTAAGAGCTGTATTCTCATCCTTTATTCATTAACGACTTTCTCTCCAATTACCCACACTCGACAAGAAATCACCTATTTAAAAATAAGTCAATGCACGATCTTATTAAACATTACACAGATACCGCCTTGACACGTATATGATAATCTTCTTGTAAAATACAATCAACAAATAATAATAGAACCCTACCATACGGTACTAAAGTAGGAAAGCTCTTATGGCCCAAATTGGTTTCTACGAGTTATGTCAGGTCAATTATCTTCTTTTGCGCAGGACTTGGATTTTCACATAATCAAATAAATATAACTTCGGACAGAGTAACACTCCGATTGTGTTTCACACGTAAACTGAATGCTCATTTATTCTATTACCCTATTCATAGTATTTTCAACAATGTATCAAATTAATAGTTAAAATTAGACAGTTCATATTCAAATGATAAATGAAATAATTAAATGGACGTAAACAGTATCCTCTAATAATTATGGGTACTCGTTAACGCTTCATTAGAAATGATTCTTTATCAAATTCTAACTCTCCAAAAGCTCTCCACAATATCCTTAGCAGCATATCGTACGTCAATTTTTCCTCCATTTAAAAGTTAAAAACATAACTTTTCAATGGGCACATCTTAACAATCAAAAACATTTTTTTTTTAATTCAATTGTCATTTCGTTAAAATCGTTCTGCATCCGATATGAATAAGTATACGAATGAATAAAAGATAATACTCAAATAAGTCTTTTTCAATTAGTTCACACCTTTATATATCGTGTTCATATTTTCAATCATTAATTTTAGAACTCACACATTTAATGATCTCTTTTATTGTATTACGTCCATATTACCAATTGAATAATTTATATTAACTATTTTTATTATACTAAATAGGTATTTGATTACGTGTACTTTCTTGAGATCTTTAACAGATACACTTAAATGTTCACGTGATTGCTTTCACAGTGGTATGCGATGATTTTAGATATGATAATTTGAAAGTGTTTCCTCTAGTAGTGGTGATGGGTACAATCTCCGGTTGGAAATACTGACGATCTATTTCCTAAAATATCAAAATCGGGTATGCAGTATGTATTTGTTTTAAATTATTAGCTACAGTACATCAAATAAATGGCAATAGCTTGTTAAATTATACGTCGAAATGATAGAAGGTTCTTGTTAATTCGGTTAATGGACGAGCCAAAGCCTTCGGAATGATATTTGATCTGGACAAATGGCTTCGGTTAGTTTCAAATGCTTTATTCCACCTTATAATAAAACTAATTCTACGAGTATAGTGTTACATTTACAGGTGTGTTTTGTTATACATATAACAAGCGACCCGCCTCGGCTTTGCACGGGTAGTAGACCATGTTTTGTTTACATGCTTTGTCTGTCGTAGGACAGCATGAGTCGTACGTCACCATTTTATATAAAATGAATGTTGTGAATTATCTTTAAAAGGTAGAAATATGCCATTGCGGACGTTTTGTAGATTTATACAAAAGGAGTTATTGTTATTACTCTATGGAATTAGGCAGCCTTTTCAGATAGCAGATGAAAGTTCCCAGGCGGCTTGATTTTCCCGGCAGGTCGAACTATATCGTTATATTTAAACCAATTTACACAAAACCTTAACAAATTATATAAATAAACTTCATCTAAAAACAATCTATAAAGATACAGCCAGGAGCTTTTGGTTCTAATAAATATACTCAACGATATTTTATTACTTTTTAGCAATGGAAAGCAGTCTTTTAAAATGACTATTGTTTATGTGTTCCGAATGTATTAAGCCGATTCCAAAAATTAATCTTCATAATAGCTATTTCTCTCTGCATTTAATTTTGTTGTCGACATTGACGAAGTCGCGGAAGTGGTTTCTTTTACTGCTGATATATTAGCGCTTGATGCTGATGAATGCAGCCGAATATTCGTGGCTGTTTAATATACACATTCGCACAAATATATATAAAGTTTGTCGTGGTTATATAAATAAAGTTCTGCGCCGTAGTGGTCCCAAATATAATTGTAATTTGTGGACAATGCCGTAAACACGGACAGTTAATTCAATTTGTCCGGTCCTGTAGCCGCTTAACAGTAAAGTACGAAGTTCACTGATAATTATTATGATTGCTAAAATTATTCTTATTGTAATGTTTTCTAACGTAACGAGGCTTAACTTGTAAAAGTGTACAACCAAGATCTCCTTTTTGCTAGTTTTCTCATAAAATGTCAATTTATCTACAATAATGGTATAGTAATATATTTAGGTGGGCTTACTTCTATGCCATACTCTTAAGAACATTTTGTAATGTATAATTAATTATCATTCAAAGATAGAAAGGCTTTATCAAGAGGGACACTATTAGTTGGACTATAAAGCTATACATACACAAAAATGAAATTTACGGTCAATGATAGTTATAAAAACTGAAAACAGTAAAGGAGACAGAATACCGCCTTGTGGTACACCTCTTTTCGACTTCTTTCCAATCCGCACATACAACTCCATTACGAATTACTTGGCAGCGACCCCGAATATAAGAGGTGAACCATAATGACAATGATTCAGAGACATTGACTCTGAAAATAGCTTAGGTTAGCAAAAGGTCTTAGTCAACCGCATTAAATGCGTTATTAAAATCGGTATGTACCAGAGCTGTAACTAACTTATTCTGCTTATCTTCCTTAATATCCTGTATCATTCTAATGAGCGCCGTCATTGTGCTATGTCCCATTCTGTCTTCAGATTTAAATTTATTTAAAATATTAAAGATAATTTGATAGTGATAGACGACTGTGTCAAGCATCTTAGAAAAGAAAAGAAGAATTGATATGAGACGGTAGTGGTAGGTGAAATGGATAACAGCAGTTCATTCACTCCTACGCCTTTTTATAGTTTTTTTATTTCCGCAAACTATTGTGTGACTTATTAACACCTTATATTTTGAAAGGTACACACGTCACATCTAAACCTACGGGATGACTCCTTCGTCAAATAAATTTGTTACTAATATTTTATTTATAATATATAATTGACTATTAAGCCTTTTTGTGTTACCCTCCGTATTTGTTTTGAGCTTGTTTAGAACAAACCCAATGTTATTAATAAAAAGCATCGACTTCGAACCTTTCCCGATATCTATATCCCCTCGGGAGATACACCGGACTGTTTCCTTTCAATTATGTCCCATGTTTATACAAATATATTCGCGTAATATTATATCTTTCTTTACGATTTCGTTACAATTTTATCGACTATAAGAATAGTTGAAAGAATATTATAATAATTTGGAATTATAATATCTTTATATATTATAAAGTAAAATTATTTGCCGTATTTACCTCTTTGTCTGTTCTCAAAATCTACTGAATGGATTTTCACCAGTAGATACAGCGAATCAGACTACAAAACTAACAATAGGTACTTTAGATTCACTATCATATATATGATGGTTTAAAACAAGGATACTTGACTGAGCTTGCTGTGGCACGAAGGCACCTTCTTAAACTTGAATTTCTAATAGTTCTTTAATTTTATTTAGTGGGATATAAGACCTTCAGCGATATGAGTACTACTTAAATATAGACGAAATCACAAACACTAACTAGTACAGTTCAAAATATAATTAAGCTGTCAGATAGAAGCCCCTTAAAATTTTAATCACTGAAAGATAAACGAGAAGAAAGGCTCTCCAGGTATTCTGAGTGTTCATTAATCAAGTTTAATATATTATTTCAGTGTTGTATATACAAAGGGTTGAGGTCTGAAGGTACCTTTGACATTTTATTAGCTTTTACCCATGAGTTCTCTCGAGTTGGTTTTTATGGAAAATGATACTTCAAATGTACATTTTCAAACACTTTCCTTAGCAGATATCTAACATTTATAATTTTTCTTTCTATGGAGTCGGTATGTGAGCCTCTTTTTAGAGTAATGTTGTTTTTCTTGCCCTTATCCCACTAGGTGGGGTCGGCACAGCATGTTTCCTTTCGCCACTTCACTCTATCCGCTGTAATTTCTACATTCACACCCTTTATATACATAACCTCTTTCACACAACTCATCTACACTTTTTCTGCTCGCCCTCTCCGGCCCTGCCGGTTACCATCATATTCTAGCATTCTCTGTACCTCAGCACCATCCTCTCTAACAAGCACAATGTTATCGGCAAACAGCATGCACCAGGGTGCTTTCTCTTGTATGTTTGATGTCAATGCATCCATTACCAGGAGGAGAAAATAAGGACTTAAAGCCGATCCCTGATGCAAACTTACGCCAAATTGAATTTGTTAGTTTCGCCAGCTGCGGAGCGAACGTATGTAGTTGCTCTACCGTACATAGCTCGGACAAGACGCAGGTATTTCCCAAGCATTCTTTTCTCTTTCAAAACCCACCACAAGACTTCACGGGGTACCCTATCATATGCCTTCTCCAGGTCAACGAATACCATATGCAAGTTCTTATGTACTCGTTTGTACTTTTCGCAAAGTTGGCGAAGTGAGAATATGGCATCCGTTGTTCCACGTCCTGGCATGAATCCAAACTGATTGTCTGTCACATTCGTCTCTTCTCTTATTCGTCTAGCAACAATCTTCTCCCATTCTTTCATGCTGTGACATGAGCTTTATTCCTCTATAACAGTCCTGTACATCACCTTTGTTTTTGAAAATATGCACCAGCGAACTGATACACCATTCGTCAGGGATTGCCTCTTCTTGTAACAACTTATTGAAGAACAAAGACAGCCACGTCCATCCATCTACATCCAGACACTTCCACACGTCTTCTTTTTAGAGTAATATGTTGGGGTAATTCTTATAAAGCTACACAATCCAATCATTTCTGTCAATTATATTCCTAAACTATACAATATACTTTACGTGTAAGAAAGCTCTTTACATAGTCCTTGAGCTATGTAAAGGTATTTCCAGGTCTGTGGTTTTTTTTATTATATACCTATATTAAGCCCGGCAAATTATTTCTGAACTCCAATAGTTTATTTGCTAGACCACTCAATATAACTACGAAGAGTTTCAGATACGATTTGATTCAACAGTTCCCAGATTCAGTTCTTGGCACGCCCCATTTGCTTTGCGGAGGCGATAAATTCTTTCAAAGATATTTCCCCTCTAGTTTTCTTAGAATCCAGTCTTGTTTTATGCTCTTCCGCATTAGATATTTAAGAACTATACTGAATTAAATGCTCAAATCTCGGGTTTTATTACCGAAATTTAAGGAACACATTTTTTTCTGATAAATAGCGCTTGACTGAAAACACCTGATGGTATGAGATGATAGTCTAAAATATAAGCTGGCTGAATTGGTAACCGGTAATCTACTTCTTATAGTTACTACATAGCTAGTGTGTCTATATAACTAGCCAAAGCCCAAGGCCTTATACATTTTCTTTCCATTATATAGCCTAAATTCTTCGCATATTATTGCCAATATAAGTCTGATAATGATATTAAAAAACGGCTTAAGATCTAAATATATGAGGGCTCATTCACACCCTGTGCTGGGAAGAACTCAAAATAGTCATGTCAAGTTCAATTCACAAATTCTTTAATAGTCAAAGCTTTTTGTGGGTTCTCCTCTGAATAGGCTGTGAAGGGACCATCATAATTTAATGTAATTTAATATCATCGTCATTAATATGGAAGTAATATGACACGATAACCGTACATGAAGTTTTAGAAGAGCTGTACAACCCTAATTGAATGACTAGCGATTACTTACTCAGATTCACAAAGATAAAATCGATAGTTGTCTTTAAAAGACATATTTCCTTAGATTATAGTTACATTCATACATACAGTATGTCATCCCAGATTTTCGTAGATGTATTAAAGAAAAATCTTGTCCGAAACCTTAACAAAGTATGTATATAAACTATCATAGTGAGTTTACTGCTTACATATAGACAGAAGAGGCAGATTTTCATGATGTGTTAGGATATAGGAATATGCCCTGTAGAGGAAAATTACAGAAACGTATACAATAATTTTGAAATACAAATAACAATTTTATTATTCATAAACAAACTTGTTTTCATTTATAACAAAATGGTATCTACTGTGTTTTTCTCCAATATTTACTCTTTTCACTGAAACAAAAGAATGAGAAACACTTTCATGACTAAAGTAAACGCAATATCAGTTTTACTTTATATAAAATGTCTTGAGAGTTTTATCTTACACGCTTAAGTGAATCAACATTCCTCTGAGTTGCGAATGAATGTTATTTTGTACATTTTTTATTACCTTTGGCTTGTTTATCGTTACTTCGTCTAGGTATACTTCTTGCCATTTCATCATCACAAATTTCATTTTTTTTGTCACGAAGCTTGTTACTATGTATTGAGCTCGAAAGAAGTTTATTACGACCATTACAAATGTTATGTTTAATGTTTTTTAAAAAGTTCTGTCCTTGGTATTTTTTGTATTCTTGGTATTCATATTTCATATTTGTTACACAATTCATTTTTAATAAATTGCGGTTTTCATTTTTGTTTGTATGTATTTGTTTAGAGCCATTATGACGTGGAGTGAAAAACTAACGTTTTGTGTATATTTTCTTTTATTATTATCACAATGAAGCTTTATCCTATATTAGCTCGTTAAGTCTCGACAATTTTGTAATTTTAACTGATTCCAAAAGTGCACTCCAACACCTGGCTAGATGTACCTCGACTTTTCGAGGATTTCCCATAGCCTATCGCGCTATCGAAATTATTTTGAGACTTATATCCCTAAACAAAAATATAAAAATTCAGTGGATACCCTCGCATATAGGTATAGGCGGGAATGACAGAGTGGATCTACTTGCTGACCAGGCGACCTATGAAGGCGATTTAATAAAAAGTTCGCCTAATTATTCCGAATGTATATATTTGATAAAAAATAAATGTACTGACTTGTGGAACGAATACTTTGACTTACGATCTAGAGACAAAGGGGTATGGTACCGTACCATGCAGACGAAACCGATTCAATCTTGGATTGACAATTGTACTCTAAAACGCCAGGATGCTGTGCATATCCTAAGAATGCGGTCCGGACATATTCCATCAAATAAGTTCCGATTTCTGATGGGACAAGTTCCTACACCTAATTGCCCTGAGTGTTGCAGACCAGAAGATCTGTATCATATTTTGATGGAATGTGTTCGAAACGCGCCAGAGCGACATGAGATTATGTCCCGGTTTCCTACACTTCGGGAGGTTGGTGGCTGTAACAGCGCCTTGGCTCACCCTCTTGCGGCGATGGCCAAGGCACTGTTACAGCTATATAAAAAGGACTCCGAAGTATGTAATATTATTTATTATTAGTATATTGTTTAGTGGTATTTTCATTGCATTAGATATGTAAATGGAGGACTGTACGGAGCGTCCTAGTCCAATTTGGACCAAGCTCCTTTAAATTTAGATAAAAAAAAAAAAAAGGAAAGGTCATTGCAAAGACTCCAAATTTGTGCATAATAGTAAATGATTGTAGCGACAATAATTATAAAGCTAGTTGTGTATATACAAGAAAATCGAACAAAATTGAAATAAATTTATGTAAGCTTTAACTTTGCTTGGAATAGCTTTGAATGTCTCTATTTTCTCGTTTTACGAAACCACGCTGGGCGTCGACCAGAGTGTCACAATATTTTGCCTGAACTTGCTATTACGAAACTAATTTCCGTACTGCAATACTCTAGCTGTTAAATATTTCGTGGTGCAGAGGAAATCTCGTAACAAAGCCAATAATACTTATTCATTATAGACTCTTTATTATCTATATCATGATAATAAAAAGGACACCCCATTGGGTTTGCTCTGTGTTCTTCCCGGAACTCTCAAATACTTAGGTTTTAATTATTTCTTTAATTTCTTCATCAGTTGTACTTGGGAAATAATATATCAAAATCAAAAATCAAAAATATCTTTATTCAAGTAGGCATATTAAAGCACTTTTGAATCGTCAAATTATATATTTTTTTCCACTCTGATTCTAATATACGTCTCATGATGGTACTCAAGAACGGCTTAAAATCTAGAGTTACGAGGATTCCTTCGCGCCCTGATCCGAGAAGAACCCACTACAAACTCAGTCGGGTATTTTTTTGTTACTATAATCATTACGATTTTTCTATCAACTTTCTTTTAACAAAGACTTTGAATTTATTAATTGACATTTCTAAAACGTCTTGTGGGAGTTTATTATAGAAACGTATACAGTTACCCTTAAATGAGTTGTTAATTTTATGCAGCCTACTAGAATTTACAACAAGTTTGTTTTTGTTTCGTAAGTTATATGATGTACATTCACTCTTTTTATTAAAAGAGTCAATGTTTTTGTGTACGTACAACAAGTTTTCTAATATGTATACGCAGTGAACTGTCATTATGTTAACTGCCTTGAATTCGTTCTTAGCGACTCCCTTGGACTCATATTGTCAATCGCACGAACGGCCCTTTTCTGCAACACAAATATGGCATCTATATCATCATATATATGGAAAAAAAACTATATTTGACGATAGAGTTGTAAATTTTTAATTTTATGACTTGAATCATTACCTCACTCCATTTCAACAATTAATGTGTAGAAACATATTATGTAAGAGCGTATTGTTGAAATTATATTACTTGATCTTTAACACTCACAGACGTCTATAAAGAGATGACGGTCGCTGATTGCTAATTTCACGGATTGCAAGTATCCGACCCTTGGGCGCATCTATGTTTAAATGAAAACTATTTGTGACTTCTACATTATATTATGGTATCATTTTCTGAGCTGGAGACGTTGAAGATTTAGAGTAGCTATGAAACAAGATAGCATGATTAGATACAAGTATGCTGAATGTGAAGAACGCTGGCAAATTGAAAATCCAGCTTCATAGAAAACAAGAGTTCAAGACCTAATTAGCAAAATTAAAAGGATGGAATGGCAATTGACTGAACATATGATAAAGGAGTCAAGATAAATGGATCAAATATGAGACGTGGTGGTATGCTGGGAAAGAGAAACTCAAAAAAGATATGGGATGATGACATAAGCCAAGTAATGTGAAACAGAGTAGCTTATGACAAATTTGAATGGGAGATGTCGGACGAAGTCTTTGATGAATAAAAATTAAGTACGATATGTTCAACTTGTATCAATTTCTGCAAATCAGGATAAATGAAATTCTGTGACAACGTTGTCGGGAAGGATGGTTTAAAACATCCTTTGCTGCTAGCATCTTGTTTTTAATATTTAGTTGCTTATCGGAGCCATGTTTTACACTGTATTAGCAGAATTTGCCTCGGATGCCAGAAGAAACCTGTCATGGTTGCATAAGAACGCTGATTCAAAATCTTATAATTAATAAATCTGAAACTAAGATTGCATAGTTTCAATTGTGTGGCAAATCTTGTAAATATCAAAAGGCAGCGTTAAGAAAGTTGTTTGAAAAATGTTTGAACAGCAACCACGTCACGTACTTTATTAGAGGTTGTTCGAGGACAGATGTGGAGTCACTTTTTCTTTGTGTTCGTGTATTGATGTTTCGCTTCGTCCTCTGTTCGACCTATTATGGTAATTTATGAAAGCGGATATATGGCGTTTATCTGTGCTCTCAAAGTTTCACTATTATTTATTTTTTGGACTTATACGTGGGACCAATCGATGTATAAAATATATTAAAGACGCGGTGACAGGGGACGAAATAGGTGATACAGGTTTCATCATTAGAAAATTTAACCTGTTATAAAAACTTTTTGAACGAGATGAATCTATGATGAATGGCAATATTTTGATAGATGGGGAACAAGTGGAAGAGGTGAAAGAATTTGTATACTTGGGATCTAAATTTACAAAAGATGGAACATGTGAAAGTGATATCGAAAGGAGAGTGAATGCAGGGAATATGGTAAATGGTGCTCTGCATGCTTTTATGAATAGCCAGATGGTGTCTCAAAGGGCTAGACTGGCAGTGCATGCTGGAGTGTTGGTGCCAACACTTATGTATGGTAGTGAAAGTTGGGTATGGCAGAAGAATCACAAAAGTAAAATAAATGCGGTAGAGATGAGAGCGTTGAGAAGCATGAGTGGATTAAAACTGAGTGACAGAGTGAGAAATAGTGTGATAAGAGAACGTTGTGGTATAAAAGAAGACGTAGTGACTAAAATTGAGAAAGGTATGCTTAGATGGTTTGGGCATGTAGAGAGAATGAATGAAAGGAGACTGACAAAAAGGATTTATGAGTCAAGAGTGAATGCGAAAGTTGGAAGGGGAAGACCGAGGCGAACGTTCCTGGACCAAATCCAGGACATTTTAAATAACGGCCAGGTCAAGAGTACTCTAAACCGACGAACTTGTATGAAAGATTTAATGAGATTGAAAGAAGCGAAGGAGATATGCAAGGATCGTGGCAAGTGGAAAGATGTTGTCTCTGCCTACCCCTATGGGAATGAGGCGTGATGCTATGTATAAAAACTCTATTAGGTCTTTTGAGGGATTTTTCAAGAGGATGACGTAGTGTATGTATGTAAATCCGTGACATTAACTTAATTCTTTCAGAGTAACAGTCCGAACCGTCGGGTTGCTGTATCTATAACCAGGTAGTTATTAAACAGGTGACGGTGATTATTAAACTTCCTTTGCAATGAAACAATGTTAAACATGATTCCAATCAAGCAAGCGTTGTCGCGTCGAGATATGCATTATGTTTAATGTTATATGTATTAGTGATGCTATTAGGTATGTTTTTCCCCAGATATTGGTACAATAGCTGACTTTAAACGTAAATATAAGATTTATTTAAATATTCAGTTCCCATTAGAAACATGTTCCCAAAACTCGAGTATTTTTGAATAAAATGAAATAATTGGCTTCTCATTCCGAAGTAGCAGTTTTGTATCTAGGGCAGGTATTTCTAAGAGTTTCTCGTCATAAAAACAAACATGTGTTTGATTGTTCTTACATTGGGAATCCTTCTCATGAGTGTGAAGGACTGTGCCCAGCAGTGCGACATTGAAAGTTTGCTATTTATCTTTTCGAGACGAGGGACGATCTTCTAATATAAATAAATACGTAATACTCATTTAGGAAAGATAATTTAATATTCTTTGCACCTTCATATACATGGAAATTTAATCAAAATTGATTTGAATCCAGTGCACACATTTAGTGATCGTCACGTTCCGTATCGCATATAGAGGCGGAGTCGCGTCACGTTCCTTATTACGGGATATTCACGTGCGGAATCTACCTTTTGCTTTGTTATATTAATCCTCGATATATGCCTTGGCGTGCGTTTAGCTGAATTCCTCATCTTTCACGTATTTTTTTCTACACTCCATTCAAATATTTGTACACAATTATATTAAATTTGTGTATTTAATTTATAACTACTTTGACGTATAACAACGCTAAAAAAACAAAATAAATATTAAGTATACAAAGTGAACATTTTTGTTATTTATGGCCTCGGCTGTTATAATTTACCATATCGCCAATATGGTGCGAAAGGAGGTGTGTCTGGGCACATTTGGGACATTGTTTTTGACGTAAAAAAAAGTAAATGATAAAATTAAAATTAAACAAATCAAATGGATATTTATCACGCAATTTAATAAGAAAAGTATATTACAGACAGGTTTAGCTGTCGCTGAGGTGCAAGTACTCGCTTTGTTGGCGGGGGTGCCGCTTTAGTAAGTAAGTAGCAGCCCATTTACGTCCCACTGCTGGGCACAGGCCTCCTCACTCCAAAGAGAGAGGATTTTTAGAACATAAACCCACCAGGCTGCTCCACTGCGGATTGTCAGGCATAGTACACAAGTGCACTCCGTATTCCTTCACTCTCATAGTCCGATGTGATGGGAATCCGACACGACCGAAGAGAGATCAGGCGCAGGACCGACGGCTTAACGTGCTCTCCGAGGCACGGGGGTGGATCACACCGCCAACTTCCCAACTTCGGGCAAATATTGAGAAAATCTTAATAGAAAACTCAATATCAATTTCGAATTGGTCCGACCCGGGACTCGAACCCAGGACCTCATGACTGTAGTCAAACATGCTAACCACTAGACCAATGAGGCAGTGTAGATCCCTGATAATTTGGGAAATTGCATTTTATAATTTGTCTGACTTTGGATGGCTTCGGTCGCAGCTAGTTACCACCCTAGAAGGAATTGCCTCTTGACAGATTAGCGCCTTTCCATCTTAGATTGTATCTTCAATTACCATCAGTTGTTATCACAGTCAAGCGCTAAACTGTCAGCAATAAAACGCTGTACAAACTATATAACAAAGTTAGTATATATTCGATTGATTTCAAATATAGGACGATGAGGATCCCATCCCCAGGAAAGGGTTTTATCTAATTGCTGACAGGTTAGAGCTTGGTTGTTATGATAGGTGATGATAATCTCTTAGATAAAATCGCGATAATCCTGGTAATCCGTTACCATGCCTTAGCTGATTTGCGAAATGTATATGCCTAATTCCACTGCAGATAGTAGATATTAGAAAGAGATCCAGTGGGAATTTGGTTTGATTGAGTAAAGACAAAGATAGACTACGATGGAAGCACGCTTATCTGGTAAGAAGTAATTTACCTCTTATGATTTCTACACATCATTACAACCGGAACGCAAGTTTTTTGCTTTGCGATACGTTTTTGCTGGTAGAGTGATGACTAGCCACAGTCTGACCACCAGTCGAGATATAGATAAATTAGAATATAACATTTTTTTTGTTCGCCCTGCCAACTAAGGTAGCAAAGCTAGTACTCAAACCATTGCGAGGACTTTTAAAATAGATGTTCTACTGGCATTACCTAGAAGCCGTATCCTAGGCAGGCGCCACTAAATTCCTCTTTATAAATCCAAGTCAAATATTCTTTATTCAAGTGGATTCAAAAAGCACTTTTGCATCTTCAGTAGTCTATTTGTTGGTAACAAATCTACCGTTGGTTCCGAAAGTTGATTCCGCTGAGAAGAAACCGGCATGAAACTCAACGTTTACTCCTTTTAAAATAGTTTTTGTAGCCTACAACGTTTTTACTGGAATCAAGTTCAAACATCTTTGCAAATTAAATAATGTTCGACGTTCTAATATGCCTTTTGTAATAGGACTTTTTCAACCCAACAAACGACTTTTGATCCTTCTTCACTCTAAAATATGGCATTAAAAGTTTGTTTTTTGTGTAAAAATTGTGTTTTGTTCGATCTTTGCGATTGTTTTACGAATATATAAGATGTTATTCAATATATATTGAATAGATATTTCTTTGAATTTTTCTCTTAAGGAAACGCGAGATCCTAATTGACATATGGGCCATATATTGCTCTTTTTTGTAAAATAAATATAGTTTCAATGTCCGCCTCGTTACTCCTAACAGTATGCCGTAAGACATAATGCTGTATGACATAATAAATATAAAAAGGAACTTACGCGTTTGATTACTTTTACAAATCTATCATCATGCATTTCGGTGAAGGAAAATATCATAAGGCATATAACCCAAGAGTAATTCTGGGGTATGTGTAGCCTGTCAAGCCGCGGTGAAGCAAAAAACTCCATCTACTATGACCAAGAAAGCCTGTACCCGGCAGTGAGGCGTTCAAAAGGTTGCTATTCACCTCCTTTTTGAAAAAAAATGTCGGTATAAAAAATGAGAGCAAAATTGTTAGTATATAGCGAAAATGGTATCGAACTCGTTATTATAATCACGACCATTGTATTGGGAGGCTGGATATGGCTGAAATTTGTAACACGAGAACAGACGGACGTCATGTAGCAGCCTTTTATGATAATCTGCGAGCCTTACATTATTTACGGTAGCCTGAATAAAATTCCATGAAAATATCGTAAAGGTTTCCATTTGAGAATATTTGGAGCTTTAGTTTTTGAGATCTTAATTTAAAAGTTGAAAATTCACATTTTAACGTACTTTGTACCTATATTAGTGATATATTATCCGACTGTCAGTCAATGTGTAATGAAATGTAGAGTATATCAATTTTAATTAAGCAAATTTCTACTAAGATTTAATTTATAGACAACTAATAACTTGGCAAAACCAATTTCAGGCTATTAACTGAAGTCTCGAAAGGGTTTTATCAAATTATTACAAGTAGACAATAAACCTCGAAATATTATGAAAAATTTGTTTAAAAAATATTAACATAATGCTTATAAAAATACTATTATCTTTAAGCGAATCCGTCTGCATCGGTTGCAAAAAAAGGCTATTAAAAATTCATGTATACGTTTCTCTAAAAAAAAACTCTCAGAAGACATTCTGGAGATGAAGCTCAACTCGAATTATTTATTAAAAGAAAGCTAATTAAAAAACCATACTATAACTTGAAGGATTATACGATAAAAACATGGTAGTGAATTGATTGCTCTATTCTTAATAAAATAAATTAAAACTTATAGTATAATGATGATGGTAAAAAGGATACCCGACAGAGTTTATCACAATAAACTCTGTCGAGTGTCACAACTGAGAAGACACTATAAATATATGAAATTTTAGCCAAATCTGAGTAGTTGTTGTATATTTTACCAAAAAACGCATTATATAAGAGTGTTAAAGGGAATAAGTAGAAAAAATGTATTGAAATTAAACGCATTAATCTTGTCACGGATCACTTACGTGTGGGGAGTCGCGGGCAATCGATAGCGAGTGTCAGAGAGCGAGGGGGGAGGGGGGGGACACGGTATTCCAATATAACATCGGATTAAAGATATATCGACGAGACGCCCGGCACAAAGCGGCTGCCAACCTATTTGCATCACTTGTTTTTTCACATAGCTTATGTATCGTAATGGGAGATGATTATTAGATTCTTCTTTTTAATAAACCGGCAATCATCCTTCCATGGGCTTTTCAGAGCTCTGGGAAGTTGCAGATATGTCAACTATTGGAAGGAAATCTTGTCGATGTGGGAGTTAAATAAGAGAAAATTTCCAAGAGTGCTTACAGCTGCTTCATAGAGAATTCATTAGATACAGCGGAGTGGTGTACTGCAGTGCTATTCATTAGTGCTGGCAAACAGATTGTTACGATACCACCCACACTGATATTTTAAATGTCTAGTCCCTCTAGTCACAGGACGGAAAAATTGGTTGATGTTGTTTCTGATGAATTTTTATCGAAGTCTTTCGGTGTAATCTAATTTCGTGCCACGTTAAACTATCTCTTAGGGAGCTTTAAAGCTCGGAAATCTGTGTTGTCTAGTCTGCTATTGTTTTTATGTAGCCTGCAGTCGCATTTGAAATAGTGAGCTCATACAAAATTCATCAAATGCACTCGAGTGGTTTACTGCAGTGCACTTTGTATTAATGCAAACATACTGTTACTATAGAAAATGACTACGTTCGCTGTGGCTCAGTCTGAGTTTAGTTATATGCTTGACATTTTCCGTTCTCGTTGCAAATTTTACATTAAAGACAGTGTATGATATGACCTGTACTTAGTTTTAGTTATTTTGAAGATTGCGTGAATATGTAATTTATATATTAAATCTTATTCATTAGAAGGTAAAAAAGAATATTAGTAGATAAGCAATTACGTAAATGCCATTGCCGACTTTTTTGTAGATCTATTAAAGAGAAATTTATATATTTATTTAACTTATTAGAAAGCCAACGTTACATACAATGTTTACTTATGCTAAATCATATTACATATAATAAAGTTCTACATTTAATATCCCACTTATAGGCTAATTTGGCATGCAATACATGTTACGTCTACAAATAAACTTAAATAGTAAAAAATCTTATATATAATGATTAAAAAAAAGTACTATAAAAAAGGGTGAAAAGGAAAGAAAATAAACTAGCTGTTCATTAAATACGATTTCAGCTTACGCTTGAATGATGTGGAGGAGTCGCCAAAGATATCTGATTTTTTAAATGTTTCATTGTATTTAACCATGTTCTATTTATGGCAGCATTGACTCCTATGTTAGTTTTTGAGAGTCGTGGCCTAAATATTTGTTTTGCCTTGTAAATATGCCACCGCGCAAATTATTTTGTGTCATCTCTAAAGGATTTCTCAGGGTTTTTCAATGATTATCGTTATATTCAAGCAATTTACACAAAAATCACTATCTAATGGTGAAAGCAGCAGAAAAAGCAGCTTAGTAGATTTTGAGTTTGTCGTAAACAGACAGACGGACGTTGCAGAGTATTTTGTTTTTACAACGGAAGGATATTCGTAGGCAAAGTCACTTTTGTTTGTTCCTTTTACCGAGTGGGAAGTACATCCGGTCATATTAATACAGCTCAGGCTGTATCTTGACTAATATTTAACCATTTATAAACAGAAATGGACTCTGTAAATAAGAGAAATATGACAAAAGTGCAATTTTTCCCGCCATATTTTACTCTCGGGGTTTTTTCTGTTATTAATGTACACAGAGGGCGATCACCAGAAGGTCATTGCCTATTATTCCCATACAATGAAATACTACAGAAGCGAATTGCATATAATATCGAAAACTACTTCACCATTGTCCAATTCTCTTGTATTGTTCGATTTCATGTCCTTTCTTATATACGATATATCTGAGTTTGTTTAATTTGTTTTTTGATTGACTGAGCTTATCTCACGAACTACTGGTTCGAATTGAAAAACTTTTCAGTATTATATAGTCAAACGCTCAAGGAAGGCTATAAGCTGTATAAAATTGTTTAACCCCATGAGAAAAATGTTTAAAAAAGTTGGAAACATGTTTCCTTTTGAGAGCTTCCGTAGCGTTCGCTTTGAAAACGGTTAAATGTTACGCAACAATCATGTACGTAAACTGCCTAATAAACTGCCTCATTGGTCTAGTGGTTAGCATGTTCGACTACAGACATGTGGTCCTGGGTTCGAGTCCCGGGTCGGGCCAATTCAAAATCGATATTGAGTTTTTTATTAAGATTTTCTCAATATTTGCCCGAAGTTGGGAAGTTGGCGGTGTGATCCACCCCCGTGCCTCGGAGAGCACGTTAAGCCGTCGGTCCTGCGCCTGATCTCTCTCCGGTAGTGTCGGATTCCCGTCACATCGGACTATGAGAGTGAAGGAATAGAGAGTGCACTTGTGTACTATGCCTGCCAATCCGCAGTGGAGCAGCGTGGTGGGTCTATGCTCTAAAAACCCTCGCTCCTCGGAGTGAGGAGGCCTGTGCCCAGCAGTGGGACGTTAAAGGGCTGCTACTTACTTACTTACTTTAATCATGTACGTATAAAAATTCTAACAAAAAGTTTACTACAACATATGCCTTTTAGGATTCACTCATTATAATCCTTTTTTATTGTAGTCCTAGAACAAAGCAGGTACGAGCTGCTTGTGTAAGTAGAGTATTTCTCTCATGTATTTGTACTGTGTTTAAGTCTATTCTAGTATTAGAAAAGGAATTGCAGGTGAGTTGTCAACTTGACGTTGAGTAGTTTATTTTAGTTGCAAGTGCTTTCCAACATAGTACGTCATTGTCTTGGGAAATACACCGGTGTTTGTACGCTGCCATGATTTACTTGTCCAACATTTTAAGGGACTTAGTATTTTATTTATGTGTACAAAGAGCATGCACCTCAAATACCAAAAGATATTAAAATATAAGTACGTGCATACAAAGCACACATGTTAGTTAAAACTTTTTTCTAAGTCTTGTTTATATTTCTACAAAAGTAAAACTTTAGACTTCGAGGAAGGGAAAAAGGAAGATTTGTTAGGAATTCAATTGTCATTAAAATATTAAAAGTGAATTGTAAATAAAAAATGTAAATGAAATTTTGTTCTTGAATTTAAAATTTGGAAAAGAGAATTGATAAAGTATTTGTATATTTATTAAATAATGAGTGGCAAATTAAAATGCCACATGTTATTTGTATATATTAAAACTACCTAACCTTCAAAAGAATTAGTATAAAAAACGCTGCACATCTTCGCAGCGCCAATCACGTGTTTCATCCGTAAAAAATTTACCCTCATGCGCCTAAAGATTGCCACTTCAATAATATTGTCATAAATTCTGGTAGACTTAATAAAAGTTTATGGGTAACTCTATACATTTTTACTATAAACCCCAAAAAGAAGTACAAGCGATGTAACTTAATGAATTTAAAACTTTATTTAAAGAAAGCTAATTGTTGTGGTGATACGTTTTTGCTGATAGAGTGGTAACTAGCAACAGCCGAAGCCTCCCACCAGTTTACACTCGGTTAAATTAGAATAAGCTATTTTCTAAACAAGTCCAGTCGGAATTCGAATTTCCTCTCGGAAAGTTGTAGAAAAACCTCTCTATAGCACGTCACTTTAGGTTGACCTGTTTTACAGTAAACGAATTTGCTGTCCCCCTGTCTCGCACGTGACGGGCGAAGTTGCACGGGTCAGCTAGTATAATATAAAACTAGCAACGAAACAGTTGTTATAACTGATAACAGATGCAATTAGTGAATTCACGAGCACGTATTACGACAGAAGTAAAACTAACGCTATGGTTACGAAACGAGTTGCGTTTAGGGTTACCACGACAATTCAAAATTCCTATACTTGAAATGGTTTTTTATACGTCACGTCTGTCCATTAGTAATAAATTTACCACCGCTTCGAACGACATTGGCAATAAACTTAATAGGCTTTTAATAACAATTTTTACTTTGATATCAATTCGTCGTCGTCGTCGATTCAACCGATGGACGTCCACTGCTGGATATAGGTCTCACGTAATGATGTCCACAAGGCCCGATCTTGCGCCGCCTGGCTCCGGCTACCGGCGACCCTCTTTATGTCGTCGGTCCACCTTGGGGGGTCTCCCTACACTGCGCCGTCCGGTGCGTGGTCGCGAAAAGCTTCAGGGAGATGTTATCTCCCCGAATTTTCACTGCAGCGCTGGAATACCTTTTTAATCTTTTGGAGTGAAACGGACTGGGCATCAATATCAACGGCGAGTACATCACTCATCTACGGTTTGCCGATGACGTAGTCATCATGGCGGAGACTCGAAGATCTCAATATAATGCTCGATGACCTCAGCAGAGTTTCTCAACAGGTGGGCCTGAAAATGAATATGGATAAGACGAAAGTTATGTCGAATATCCATATACCGCCTCACCCAGTCATCGTTGAGAACTCAGCTTGCTCGAAATTGTTGACGAGTACACATACCTGGGATATATAGTCCAGCTAGAAGGAGGTCAACCGCCGAATCCAACTCGGTTGATATCAATTATCCTTTCATATTATAAAAAGAAATTCTCGCTGCGTCTGTCTGTACGCGATTAACTCAAAGACAACTAAACGGATTTTGGAAATAAATAGAGTGATTTTTGAGGAAGGTATAGGTATATAACTGTTCAAGGATATATAAAAAATTATCGAAGTATTAGTGGTACGTAAATCTATGAAAATCCTTGCTGGAGTATATATTTGTGTATTAAATGCATTCTAGGTGAAATAGAAGGTCATTCCGATTACAGTATTTGATCCTTATCAACTTATCTCTTATATATAAGAGATCTCCGGGTATTTTTTATCACGATATTTCTGGAACCATAAGTCGTAGAGGCTTGAAATTTGCTAGGACTATTCCTTTCGCGTAAATGAATGAAAATGACAAAAAACATTCCACGAAGACGAAGCCACGGGTTCAGTTAGTAATACTATATTGTGTTCCTTCATTCATCGTAGGGGATATAACAAAAATACTAACGGTCGCGAAAAATGAACTCGTGCAAGGTCGCTTCCTTATGTCTTCATGGCTCGTGTAATCTTACGACAAACAAAACATGAAGGCATAATATGGACTCCTATCCATGCGAAGTCGGGGCCCCTCAGTGGTTTATAATAAAAAATATCCTGCTAAACTGGGATAGATGGTAACCCTAGTTGTTCTTGTTGCATAGTGTTGTACAGGAACAGTTTATGGACAATAACAGGTGCATTTGCAAAGTTTTGATCACTTCCATTATTGTTTGCGTTTGTATCGTTAGCGGTTACATCATGAATACAAAGTAATTGGTCGCTATGTTTCGGTTAAATGAACTTGGTTATAGTTCTTTTATTGTATGCGCTATAATAACACTAGTCCTTGACTTCGTCTATGTCTCTTTCAGACTGTAGCGCCTTCGGGAAATAAAAAGCTATAAATAAATAGCTAACTAGCACCATGTGACACGAATAACAACGGCGATATAGCGATGCTGATACATAATAACCGATATTAGCAGTTCTACTAGTGATATAAATTGCCATGGCCGACAGGACTAATTTAACATCTGCTGAACTTAATTTTAGGTGAATTTCTACAAAGAAAGTCCTCGAACAAAGACTAAAGTGTCTCCAGATTTCAATAAATCCTCTCGTTGTGAGTCATGGCCTCTCAAAACTGACAGAAATACGATCGGGCCTGATTAATGCCATCATCCCCCCCCCACCCATCTGACATAACACTGTATAATGAAATTAGAGAATTTATTACTTTCCAAATTTACTCTGTAAAAGTTTTCGGGGCGAATGACTCGCCAAGTTAAATTGTATTGGAAGGGGAACGGGAAAATTTACATTCTGATGCTAATTCCGACTGTACTTTAAATTTAGACTTTGCAATATTGCGATATATACAGAGAAACTTGAGTTGTTCCGGAGTTCATTTTTATATAGTACTCGCAATGCCCCTTGATTTCACCTGTGTAGATACCGATCTCGTGGCATTGAAGAGTCTACTACGTAGGACTGTAAATTTATTTTCGTTAACATTACTTTTATTTAACTTTTTAATTACAGATATACAAATATGTGTACTGAATATTCCAGAAGAACTGTCCTAACGAATATAAACAGTCATTCTGGAAAACATAGACTTTTCTGTCAGTATGTATGTATGATGACATGGGAATAAGATTGTACATTATATTATGACGTTATTTTCTTTAGATTGACCTTTTAAAATTCCTTGTATCTCTTGAACGGAATATCCAATTTTAATAATTTAAAAAGTATTTTACAGATATTGAAACGGTCGTTCATAAGATAGGATTGTTTAGCGTTCGATTATTGTTGGCACTTTTATTATCTTTTAAAATGTACTTGTAGTGGCATAACTACAGTAGTTGGACATATGGGGTCGCGGACTTTTTTGTAGATATTAATGCCTTTTATAATACTGTAGAACATTTTTTTGTTTTATCATCAATAGTTTCCGCAGCGAACACGATGACAGATTTTTTGTGACGAATTGTGTTTTTTCACAACTTGGTTTACATTAATGCATTTTTCTTAGGGATCCGTATTCGTTCAATCAAATTGCAGCTTTCTAATGGTGAAAAACATTTTGAATTCGGTCCAGTAGTTGTTGTGTGAAAACATTATAAACAAATATACGTACAAACAATACACAAATGTGTCTTTTAATTTAGTATAATTACTCTAGATACAGCGTAAGCGACCACTAAGTACAGATTTCTCCATATTTCCACGGGATCGGGGTATATAGGAGTTAAAAACGATTGGGGAATATCCACCCAGTTTACCTGAAATTCAGCTTGCGTATTTCACCTTAACGGATTTCCTCATATTCCAACGGAATCGAAAACTACACTAGTAACATTGGAAAATACAATGATTCATGCACACATCATTTGAGTGACAAATGACTTGAATTTCGCCATATTTCCACGGGATCCCGGATACATAGCATCACGCCTCATTCCCATAGGGGTAGGCAAAGACAACATCCTTCCATTTGCCACGATCCTTGCATATCTCCTTCGCTTCTTTCATTCTCATTAAACCTTTCATACAAGTTCGTCGGCTTAGAGTACTCTTGACCTGGCCGTTATTTAAAATGTCCTGGATTTGGTCCAGGAACGTTCGCCTTGGTCTTCCCCTTCCAACTTTCGCATTCACTCTTGACTCATAAATCCTTTTTGTCAGTCTCCTTTCATTCATTCTCTCTACATGCCCAAACCATCTAAGCATACCTTTCTCAATTTTAGTCACTACGTCTTCTTTTATACCACAACGTTCTCTTATCACACTATTTCTTACTCTGTCACTCAGTTTTAATCCACTCATGCTTCTCAACGCTCTCATCTCTACCGCATTTATTTTACTTTTGTGATTCTTCTGCCATACCCAACTTTCACTACCATACATAAGTGTTGGCACCAACACTCCAGCATGCACTGCCAGTCTAGCCCTTTGAGACACCATCTGGCTATTCATAAAAGCATGCAGAGCACCATTTACCATATTCCCTGCATTCACTCTCCTTTCGATATCACTGTCACATGTTCCATCTTTTGTAAATTTAGATCCCAAGTATACAAATTCTTTCACCTCTTCCACTTGTTCCGCATCTATCAAAATATTGCCATTCATCATAGTTTTGTTTACATTCACTTTCATTCCTTTCCCTTTCAAAGCTTCATTCATAATATTTACCATCTCCTGTAGCTCATTAGCAGATGATGCAAGTATTACTTGATCATCAGCATAGAGTAAACATTTCATTCATTCTTAACCCATACATACTTTCTTTTAAATATGCATATAAAATAAACTGCTTTTTAATATAAATATTGTAAACTGTTTTTGGCTGTTTTATTGTTCTTATTCTTCGTTTTTCGCTAAAGAACCATATGTAAAAGCTGGTTATAGAATTAATTGGCTCTTAACGTATTTATTAAAAAAACAAATAAACGCGCGGTTCCTTGAAGTGGTCTTTTGAAATCAAAAACAATCCAATAAACGTTGGCTTTACACACGAATAAAACCGTATGGAGTTCAAATGCGTCAATTTCCACCGTGTTTTTCCGCCAAATAGTGTAAAATTCCGGGAATATATTTGTCGGTTTTGTGAATCAGTTGAAACCGACGGGTTTTATGTTGTAAATTGCAATTAAAACGATTGCACATAAATGTTTTCACTGGACAACTCCATCGAATCAATTTTTATATCCATTGTCAAGCAACTACGTTTTTTTCGACTCCCACAAGATTAATATCGTCATAAAAATATCTATTTATCATTAAACAAAGATACTTGTTAAGAAAGTCCAGAAATCATTTGCCGGGCTTACGTATCTATACAAATAAATAATATTGGAGTGCATGTTTGTACTTTAAAATTAACATCTTTTCACTAAACACACAGTCTCTGAAATAACTTGATCGTTTTTGACAAGACTTTCACTGACAGACGTTGTAAAGAGTCAAGGCCTTCGGAAGTAATCCAGGAAGGGTCTGGCGTAATGGGAGGCTTTGGCCGTGGCTAGTTACCGACCTACCAGCAAAAAGAGATGCCACTAAGCAAGAAATGGTGTTCCGGTACTTGCCAGGTAATTAGTGCGCTTCTATCTTAGACTGTATCATCACTTACCAACAACTAAGATTACAGTGAAGCGAAATATACTGATAGCATCTCAAAAAACTGAGTTTTTTCTCTGTATTTTCTGAGACAAATCAACCTTCCGAACTGGAGGTAGATCCATTACCAACGGACAGATTTGTTAATCCTATTTGAATAAACATAACTTTGATGGTATTATTAACCTTCCGCACTGCTGGTAGATTCGTAACTAAAGGTCAGATTTGTTTCCAAGCTTAAATCAGATGGCAAAGCTCGTACTGTGGTTTATTTATAAAGCAATTAGTGCGGCATGCGTCGTCATGCACTATATTTCAGGCCCCTAGCTTGAGTTGTAAGCTGTCTTCCTATAATTTAAAGCACTTGCTAAATTTAGAGCACTTAGTGAGATTGTATACCAATGACTTTACAAGACAAATTTTGATTTTTGAAGTAAAATTTCTTTGCGTACCCTTGACTTGGAGGATCAGCTGGTGAATGCGTGACGAGAGCGTTACAAAAAGGTGTGATCGGGCAAGGCTAACGTAAATTATGGGGAAGTATAAGTTATTGAGGTTAGAAAGAGGTGGAGGAAACGTTTTTTATTGATGTCACATTAGCCCTTGACTGTGATCTCACCTGATTTCGTCTTTGCTGGTGGGGTACTGTCTAGACGTGGCCGAAGCCTCTTGCCAGTCGAGAACTCTTCGGATATAAGGGATACAGTCTAAAATGGTACTGAGTTTATTTGATGAGATGTAATGTATCTCATAATGATGCCATACAACATTATTTAATCAATTATGAAGGGATATCTCGATATTTAAATGTATCGTTCAAAATAAGCTCTCATACGGCAGTATTAGGTGATTTACAAAGGAAAGCTTCTACAATCATATTACTGAGATAAATATGGAGGATGATTGCGAAAGCTCGGAGGAGCTTGTTAAATAGATTTCTTACAAAATCCCGAGAAAATTTTTAATACGTTTATATCTCACTGATAATATTTCTCGAAATATTACGCGAATTCTACATAATACCGTAAAATATCCAAATTTTATGACCTAGTTCGGTTTACTTTGTTGTTAAAATGTTTTATTTGGAAACACACTGCATGTAATATCACATCCACTCTAAATAAGGACGCAAACGAAAGTCATTTGACTCCCCGTCCTCCACTTTGCTATGTTAGTTGATTGTTATCGGAAGAAGTTAACAATGCTTTTATAAAGTTATATTTAAGATCGTCTTTGTTATATCTGACTGCCTCATTGGTCTAGTGGTTAGCATGTTCGACTACAGACATGAGGTCCTGGGTTCGGGTCGGGCCAATTCAAAATCAATATTGAGTTTTCCTATTAAGATTTTCTCAATATTTGCCCGAAGTTGGGAAGTTGGCGGTGTGATCCACCCCCGTGCCTCGGAGAGCACGTTAAGCCGTCGGTCCTGCGCCTGATCTCGAGATTTCCGTCACATCGGACTATGAGAGTGAAGGAATAGAGAGTGCACTTGCGTACTATGCCTGCCAATCCGCAGTGGAGCAGCGTGGTGGATCTATGCTCTAAAAACCCTCGCTCCTGTGTCCAGCACTGGGACGTTAATGGGCTCCTACTTACTTACTTACTTTTATAATATCTTAATAGGTTCCCACGACTGACGAAACATGTGGGCATAGTATACTTTAGTTCTTGTGAAAAGCTGGAAATTAACGGTGTCGTCGCTTTACTATAATCAGTCACTGACGATAATTAGTACTGGACCTTAAAAGGCAGCATATGATAAAAGTCTACCTAAACTAAAGCCCAGTTATTTCCGTTACAAAAAACGAAGAGCTTACTAATTGAGCATAGTTAGGACACTTCAATAGATGAGAAGATAACAGAAGTATTCTTTGTATAAACATTAGTTTCCGCTGAAGGATTACGAATGGAAATAGATCTTTTATTGCCTCGTTCCAGCTGGATTATGTAACGCACTAATATTCTTTGTTCATGTAGGCTTGACAAGCTCTTTTGAATCATTAAATTTGTGCGTAGGTGACTAATCTACCACCGATTCGGAAGATACCAGCAAGAAAATAAGTGGTTACTCTTTTCACGACATTTTACAAATACACTGATTGAACCTGTACATTGATCCTTATTCACTGCTTCAATTTATGTAATGGTAGCTCCAAAACTGAGTGTAGTATCTCAATTAATGTACGTATGCTTAACTAGGCAAACGATTTCCAGACATCGATCCAAATAATACGCTATATCCTTTCTTTACCTTTCCATAAGAAATTTTAATAACACATAACAGCACTTTTATTATTAGATTATTACGTCGGGATTCCAATCCGAGACTTCAACAAACGAAGCAAGTATTTGCAATATTGCACCAGCGAGGCTGTCAACTATAAATAACCATGTTTTAGTCCGTTGTTAGCTATATTAATCAGCTTGGGTATTTCTGTCTGTCTGTCTCGCGTGTGTTCCTGTGATTTATTACCTTCGTTATGAGACTCATTTTAACGTTAGAATAATTTAATTTAGTTCTTAAGAAATAGTAAAAATGCCAGCTTAATTATACTTTTAGAAAAATACGTAATTGCACATCCATACAAAGATTTACTCAAAAACTACTGAATGGATTTCCATGCGGTTATCTCTAGTAAATAGAACGTTCTTTGAGGAAGGCTTTTGTATATACTTTATCAAGATTTTGTATGAAATTGACGAAATTTAACGATGTTTCTTGGAAATCGTAGTGTTGGACTAAAAATGCTTTATTACCATGATAATAAAGAAAACCTGTTGTGGGTTCTTCACAGAAGAGGGCGCTAAAAATCCCTCATGACTTAAAATTTTTAGCATCAATCAGAAATTGAAAAGCCTTCTTGACAGAATCCACGTGTTTAACAACTGGTGTTGTTACATATGTTTCCGGTAAAAAGCGAACCCTTGGCCTCACCCTGAATGAACAGTGGAAAATGAGTTACGATATGTAGCCAAAATGTCAGGATTTTTTAATAACAATAAGTACAGTAGTTGTGTACACGGGACGAGTCCACCCACGCACACAACCCAACTCCAACCCGACCTTGACCTTCGCGTATCCGCCTTTTTCAACAAACAATAATTACACGTATATTATAAGTGTGTCGGTACATATATTTTCACTTAAATTTACTTAATATTGGGAATAGTTGAGGTTCACATGCAGTGTGCAACTTTATGTACCGATATTTACGTTTAATGTAAACAAATAATATAAACACTGACATAAATGAGAACAAAACATTGTGTGGTTTTGTGAAACCATGATACATGTAAATCTTTTTTAAAATTTGTACGAATGCGTGAGAATTTTAATGCTGCATCATCAGCTGATGCAGGCAATTGAAGAGAGAAAGAGTGTGTTCGCAGTTCTCTCATTTACTCCTGTTAGGATTATATTGTTACTTGATATTGTCAATTGACGATTGTGGAAGTATCAGTGTTGCTACGATTATGTTGTAAAATATAATTATCAATTGAGTATTATGGAAGTATTGTTATTATTAAGATGGTGCTTCTTCTCCCTCTCAACAAACGTTCGCCTCGTCAGATCACGTTTAATAAAAACAAAATTAATTTACTTATTTCCAAAACCTTTACGCGGTAAATTCATAAAGAGTTGGTATCCTTTTTTAAGTGTAGTAAAAGTGTACTTGCGAGTTATATTTCGTATGTAAAACTAAGATAATTAAAACTAAATAAAAAGATAAAATGATCAAGACTTGGTTTTTTTTAATTGCTGACAGATTAGCGCTTGACTGTGATCTCACGTGATGGTAAATGATGATACAGTCTAAGATGGAAGCGCGCTAATCTGTTAAGAGGCGGTATACCCCTTACGGTTTCTACACAGTATCGTACCGGAACACAAATCTCTTTGTTTGGCGGTGCGTTTTTGCTGGTAGGGTGGTAACTAGCCACGGCCGAAGCCTCCCACCAATCCAGACTCAGGCAAATTAGAAAATACCGAACCCGGGACCTCCGCTAGCAAAGCGAATACTCGCAGCGAGGCCGTCAAAGTTTGGTTGCAATAATATTGTGCATGAGTGTGTCTGTGTGTGCTGCAAAGGTGTTTGTATTCAAATAACAGCTACTCACGAATTAGTTTTTAACAATAATTCAATTTCATTATAATAAATTTCACTTAAGCAATTTATCAAAGATTTTAACAAAAGAGGTAATTTAGGCGATATATATTTGGTTTTTTGTTATCGATTGATGGGAATACTGGCTCCTGGCCTTAATTAGCCTTTATTCTACTACCTTAGATGATAACGTTACAAATAATTCATGCCATTACAATAATTTATAAATAGTTCAATTAAAATTGCAATGAAATAAGAAAAGTCAATTATATTAAATTATTACCAATAATACTATTTCATTCTAATGCTATATTTATTATTATCATTATGTAATTATATTTTTCTTTAGGTAGAAGTCGCCTCTTGGGCGTAGGCCTCCCCTAGTTTCCTCCAAGTATCGCGGTCCCGACTTATAGTCGTCTATCCTGGTCCAACCTTTTGAGTAAAGATGTCTCTCCATCTTATATATTGACGTCCTTGTTTTCTTTTTCTCTCCCTCGGCACCCATTATGTTAATTTGCCCAACGACAGTTGTCCATTCTGGAGATATGTCCTGCCCATTTCCATTTTAGTGAACGGATTGTTGTCCTAATATCAAGTAATTTAGTTTTTTTTCTAACTTTATCCATTAATTTTATTCCTGTCATGTTTAGATTATTGTAATCCAAAGACATACGCTTATACACATTATAAGAAGTGTCACTTCAAAAATCCAACGTTTGATTGCGCTGGTGGCTTTGANCAATTTTAGTCACTACATCTCCTTTTACGGCACAACGTTCTCTTGCTAACCTAACCTAACCTTAAAAATCGTAACGTGTGTAAATGCGGTGGTGTTAATCCATAAGTACCTAAAATATTTTTTTATTATTCTTATGACACTACGGGTAGTCAACAAAATCAAAATATTTTATATTCAAGTAGACTCAAAAAGCCGTCCGATATCTGTACCATCGATTTACAGTGCTCATTCTACGGAAAGGAAACCGACAAGAAACTTACTAGTAACTCTTTGAAACCGAGCTGAAGTCAAGTCGAAATTATAATATGCCTTTTGTATAAGTTACTATAACATGAGTGAGTTTTTGATAGGGGGTAGCGAAATATTCTGATTTCCTCGTTTTTTTATTTCTTTCTAATATTTGTTTTGTATTTTGCGTTTAGATAATTTTATTAATGTAAATCGAAATTATTTTATTTTACGATCTTGTATAATATATATTTTTTAATGGTTACTACAAGAGACAGGCAGTATAGAATGATTTCGACATTGTTTCATTTAGAAAATTTTATTTTCTAATTTTGGAACACCCTGACAGGGTTTCACTTGTAATTAATGTTACTTGTTGAATGCAATAAATAAATAAATATAAATAAATATGTTTTTGACATGATTCCTCAAATTATGTAAATGCCAAACAAAAACTGATGTGGTATCTTGATAAAAACGCGTATGCTCAAACAGACTAACTGTCAACGTAAAATATGGCGTTACACATTCATTTTTAACTCTTGTAATAATATAGCGAAAACGTTAAGACTCTAGCCAATCATTACCAAACTCAATGAGGTATTGTCGTAAAAAAATGTGAGAACTAGTGTTTCAGGTTAATTTACAATATCGCTTTTGCTAATTTGCCTGATCTTAGACTAATGGTAAGCGTCATGTGTACCTAATTACCACCCTACAAGTAAAACATGCCGCCAAACAAGATACATGCATTCCGCTACGATGTAACCTTACGAAGTTCTAACCTTTTGTTTTATCACTTACCATCAAATGAGATCACAGCCAATTGCTAACCTGTCCGCTTCAATAAATGAGTAAATAAACGACGTCTTGTAAGTCGGTTACGCATAATGTCGCGAGTTAACGCGCTGGCATCAAGATAGCCAATGTTTGCTCCGAGATAACTGCCCGATACGTGAAAGTTATCGTAAGCAAATAACTTAAACGCTATTTGTATATTTTTCGTATCGAGGCGAATCATTTTCATATGAAGTGAGTGTATCCGTTCCAATAAACAATTTAAGCACTTCACTACTGCGTCTTTTTGTCCTTTAAATTACTTATATAGTTGCCACGGCACTATTTCACTTTCTTTTGTATTTCTACCTCTAAAACGGTATTAAAAATAAAACATGTATTTATGTCCAGTTAGGTGTTTTGATTCACAAATTATTGATATGTTTTACACGTATCAAACACTTATAATTTTATTTCCCGATGACACTTGACATTTTCTGTTTGCCGCCGAAAAGGAACTGCGCCGGTGGCGCCCTCGCTCGCAATCCGCTTCTAGCAGGCATTGTCCGTTACTTCATACATTTACACTTTATAATCTATGGTCGTGTTACTGTTGTAATGAAATGTCTGTTACTATAAAATTAATATAAATTAAGAATGTTTATGTTTTTTTAAATTGTCTTTTTAATGTATTTTAAAATTTAATAATATTGATAGATGATTGATTGAATAATACCGAGCGTAGGTAGAGCAGAAATCGTTTAAAAGACTAATAATAATAATAATAATAATTCATTTATTTCAAGTAACTATGACTCATATTGTTAGTAACATTAACTTATTTCTATGTTAGTTCCTTAAACCTATAATACACGACACACGTTAGTAACCATTACTTATTATCTACGTTAGTAACATAAATTAGAATTAAATTAAATTACGAGAAACACTGTTATGCCATCCCATTAGAAACGACACAACAGTGATTCACATAAGTGCAGTCTGATCTGCTGCCAATTAATTTAAAAAATATAAATAAGGCTCTCGTCCTTCTGTAAGAGAAAAATTCAAAGATCCATCGTGTTAGACTATAGATAGTTGGGTGACAACACTGATAGCTTTGAAATGTTGGGAGTTGTTGAATATTATAGTGGCAACTTAAAAATAACAAAAAACATTGTGCAATATTACGAAATATTTTGCAATACGAAGTAATTCTAACGAATGGAACAATTTTGTTAATATAGTCTTTCGAGTTGTGATTCGTGAAGTAGTTGTGTCAAGAGAAGTAGTGCTAAATTGTATAAATTCAAACAGTGAAGTTACTTGTGTATATTTAAATAATGAAGAGAATAAAAGTTGTTAGTTAATGTGAGTTGGTGTATTTATAATAATTCGCTCCGACCGTACCGTCGCAATATATCCATATTGGATAACATTTTATGTACTCGTAATAATACTTACTGGTATATGGTTAGCATGTTCGACTACAGCCATGAGGTCCTGGGTTCGAGTCCCGGGTCTGGCCAATTCCACCCCCGTGCCTCGGAGAGCGCATTAAGCCGTCGGTCCTGCGCCTGATCTCTCTCCGGTCGTGTCGGATTGGCGTCACGTCGGACTATGAGAATGAAGGAATAGAGAGTACACTTGTGTACTATGCCTGCCAATCCGCAGTGGAGCAGCGTGGTGGGTCTATGCTCTAAAAACCCTCTCTCGTATGAGTGAGGAGGCTTGTGCCCAGCAGTGGGACGTTAATGGGCTGCTACTTACATTTTTAACAAAATACCGCGATCTGTTTTGGATTTTCCTCAATTTTAAGAAATATATCAACGGAATTCTTATACAGAAGGATTATAATGTTAAAGATTGTTTAAGGGATTAGTAGCAATATTTAGTCTTGTTTCCATTTGCAAATAAAAGCCAAAAGCTACAAAGTGTCTAAATTGTCGTTGACAAACAATATGCCTATATCTTCCCTATAAATCACTATCTATTAGTGAAAACTACATAAAAACCAGCATAATAGTAAGCTTAATGAGCTTATATATTAATAATCAGCTTATCACAAACAGACATACTAGCTACGGGAGAAGACTTGGTTTTATAATATGTAACTAACTACTACTTACAAATAAACCCTTTCAATACCTTTTGTGTAGATAAAAAGATTACTACGAGATGTTTTATTCAGTTGAATAATATATAAAAGTGTTGATAGAGCTGAATGCCCGGCGGGAAGCAGCTATTAATCAATTGAAAGTGCATCTAACTTGTAGCTGAAGACTCGCAAACATTAAAAAAATCAAAGATGAAAATATAACGTTGGAAGATCGTATTTTGCAGTTTTCTTGGTCAATTTTAAATAAATATATAAATCTGTGAAACAAATTAGATAAAATGCCTTTTGTTGTACCCCGTGAAGTATCCTGCGTAGTTTCCGATCTCATGAGCGTTACTGTATTCTGGGTCTATGCTCCAAAAACTTTATTTCTTATGATTAAAATCAAAATCAAAATATTCTTTATTTAAGTAGACTCAAAAAGCACTTTTGAATCATCAGTAGTCTGTCCGTTGGTAACAAATCTACCACTGGTTCGGAAAGTTGATTCCGCTGAGAAGAAGCCGGCAAGAAACTCAACGGTTACTCCTTTTAACATAGCTTTTTTTTGTAGGTTACAATGTGTTTAGCCTTCATATGCAACTGGAATCATGTCCAAACATCTTTGTCGCTTAAATAATCTTCCACATTATAATATGCCTTTTTTATTAGGACATTTTTAACATACTTCTTAAAACTATGTGGAGACAAACCCAGAAGTGATTCAGGTATCTTATTAAATATGCGTATGCTCAACCCGACAAATGACTTCTGAACCTTTTTTACTCTAAAATATGGCATTACAAGTTTGTGTTTATTTCTTGTATTAAAATTATGTGTTTCGCTCCTTTTGCTGTATAAATGAATATTATCACGGATGTATAAAATGTTATTTAATATATATTGCGACGGTACTGTGAGAATAGATATTTCTTTGAATTTTTCTCTTAATGAAACGCGAGATCCCAATTGGTATATGGCACGTATTGCTCTTTTTTGTAAAATGAAGATAGTTTCAATGTCCGCCGCCTTCCCCCATAACAGTATGCCGTAACACATAATGCTATGAAAATAAGCGAAATACACCATTTTAGCAGTTTCAACATCAGTGTATTGCCTCACCTTCCTAACAGCAAATGCAGCTGAACTAAGTTTGCTTGCCAGAGTCTTAATATGGGCACCCCACTGAAGCCCTGAGTCTAACGTTATTCCTAAGAAGACTGTAGATTTAACTATATTTAGCGGACTATTATTTATTTTGATATTTTTACAGACTTCTTTTGCATTTGGCAACGCGAATTCAACGCACTTAGTCTTTGCCGAGTTCAACATCAAGTTATTAACAGAAAACCAACGTGAGACCTGTGACAGGGTACTATTTACATCGTCATAATTATCTACATTTCTGTCTACTTTAAACAGCAACAAAGTGTCGTCAGTACATAGGACTATATCACATTTGTTTTTCACTTTCTTTAAGGATTCACTTAAAGATCTTTCACTTTCTTTCTTTATGGAGTCTGTGCCCAGTTGTGGGACGTTAATCGTCTGCGAAGTTTTTGACATTACCTACTGAGTATAAAGGTAAGGTAAGTAGCAGCCCATTAACGTCCCACTGCTGGGCACAGGCCTCCTCTCTCATATGAGAGAGGGTTTTTAGAGCATAGATCCACCACGCTGCTCCACTGCGGATTGGCAGGCATAGTACACAAGTGCACTCTCTATTCCTTCACTCTCATAGTCCAATGTGACGGTAATCCGACACAACCGAAGAGAGATCAGGCGCAGGACCGACGGCTTAACGTGCTCTCCGAGGCACAGGGGTGGTTCACACCGCCAAATTCCCAACTTTGGGCAAATATTGAGAAAATCTTAATAGAAAACTCAATATTGTTTTTTGAATTGGCCCGACCCGGGACTCGAACCCAGGACCTCATGTCTGTAGTCGGACATGGTAACCACTAGACCAATGAGGCAGTCTCTACTGATTATACATTAACGTATTTACATTGTTAATGATTATCATTATATTTCAATCAATATACACATAACCCTGACAAATCCTATACGTTAACCTTTCTCAAAAATCACTTTATCTATTGGTGAAAACCGCATGAAAATCTGTATTACAGTTTTTACGTTTATCGCGTACTTTGTCTTATAATATTGTATATAAAGATTAGCAAATTACACAGCAGCCATTGTCTCGGCACTTGAACTATTTCCGTCTAGAAAAAGTTGAGCAAAGCTTTATAGAGGTGTACAATAAATCCCCGTAACACCTCTCGCATTAAAAGCACGATAATAGCAGTGCCCTATATTTATCTGCGACAAAGGGCAATTTATTTTTCTTTGTTTTGCTTACATTTGCAAAGTGGCTGCGGTAATGAACGTGTATAGAGGACGCTTTGCTTTGTCTGCCGGAATGCCGCCTTCGTTTGTGCGAATTATATGTTTTAATTAAAAAAATATACGTAACGTCTACTGTTTCCTCAAAATCAAAACCTAAATCAAAGTATTCTACATGAAAAGACTTAACAAGCTTTCAATAGTCAATTATTTCCACAGAAACTACCCCTGGTTCAGTAGTTACTATTATGACAAAATTTTTAACTATAGCGACATTTTATAAATAAACTGATTGCAATTTCATGTATATAAAGTTACGCATTTTTAATAAGATTAGGATTTGCCTCGACATCGTTTTACGAAATATGTTAAAAACGTCCCTTTACAAAAAGCATAATGATTATTTAGGTGGCAAAGATGTTTGGACTTAATTCCAGTTGCACATGAAAATTAACCATATTGAAACGTCCGAAAACTGTTTAAAGGAGTAACCGTTGAGTTTCTTGCCGGTTTCTTCTCAGCGGAATCTACTTTCCGAGCTGATAGTAAATTTGTTACTAACAGAGAGACTATTAACGATTCAAAAAAGCTTTTTGAGCCTACTTGATTAAATTGATTTTGATTTTATACGGAACAAGGTATAAATGTAATCCAATCAAAGGAAATATTTCTCTTTAAAATGTGTCTTTTTGATTAATGCTAGATTAACGCAAGATTGTGCTCACTTGATAGTACTATCTAAGATGGTAAAGCGCTAAAGAAGTGAATGAGACATTGTCTATGCAGAGTAATGTCACTGCGATAATTTAATTAGTAAATACAATTGTCGTTATAATTGTCGTTATTTAATATGCCACATGAACATGTGGCATATTAAAATGGTTACATTTCCTATTATTACTCTCGCCTTGATGTTACTTACCACTATGCTTCTAAGCACTGCAAGTCTTTTTTCATATAAATGTGTACACATTAGCTGTACGTTGTAAATTCTTTCAACAAAGAGGCAACCGTTCCCTTAAACTGCCACTTGTTGACACACACTGCGCAGTGCATTGGAAGGGGATACAAAGAAATAAAACAGATCTGAACAGCTCCCATAAATACCGTGCCCCTATTTTTAAAATGAAACTCTTTTTACATCGCCTCAAATATTTCCCTCCGTGTATCGCATGTCGCGTTACTTCCGGCCGCGGAGCCAAGATCAATATGGCCCGTGGCACCTATCAGTACAATTTGTGTCGTGCTTTCATGAAACTAGGCCGCGAGTTTTGAAGTGAAACCTTTATTTCGGTCCATATATAGCATGTTGCATAACAGCCGGGTGCGGAGAGCAACGAAAGCTAATATGGCGACAACCATAGCTCTCGTCAGCTGACCGTGTAACATTAATATCCTGATAATAATACTTGCCCGGGTAACATTCGTGCAAATCAGAAAAAAGTTTCACTTGCATTGTGGCTTCATAAAAGCATACTATTAATTATTTCTCAACGACAAGACAGTATTTAGTCAACAATTGAACCGTGAGTAAGTAATTAAAATCAATGTGGACTTCATTACCGTTGCACGTCAAAGCCGAATGTCCTAAAATGTAAACTTACATACGTACATAGCATCAGGCCTCATTCCCTTCGGGGTAGGCAGAGACAACATCCTTCCACTTGCCACGATCCTTGCATATCTCCTTCGCTTCTTTCATTTTCGTTCCTTTCATAGAGGTTCGTCGGTTTAAAGTATTCTTGACTTGACACTTATTTAAAATGTCCTGGATTTGGTCCAGGAACGTTCGCCTTAGTCTTTCCCTTCCAACTTTCGCATTCACTCTTGATTCATAAATCCTTTTTGTCAGTCTCCGTTCATTCATTCTCTCTGCGTGCCCAAACCATCTAAGCATAATTTTAGTCACAAACTCTTCTTTTATACCACAACGTTCTCTTATCACACTATTTCTTACTCTGTCACTCAGTTTTAATCCACTCGCGCTTCTCAACGCTCTCATCTCTACCGCATTTATTTTACTTTTGTGATTCTTCTGCCATACCCAACTTTCACTACCATACATAAGTGTTGGCACCAACACTCCAGCATGCACTGCCAGTCTAGCCCTTTGAGACACCATCTGGCTATTCATAAAAGCATGCAGGGCACCATTTACCATATTCCCTGCATTCACTCTCCTTTCGATATCACTGTCACATGTTCCATCTTTTGTAAATTTAGATCCCAAGTATACAAATTCTTTCACCTCTTCCACTTGTTCCCCATCTATCAAAATATTGCCATTCATCATAGATTCATCTCGTTCAAAAAGCATAACTTTCGTTTTGTTTACATTCACTTTCATTCCTTTCCCTTTCAAAGCTTCATTCATAATATTTAGCATCTCCTGAAGCTCGTTAGCGGATGACGCAAGTATTACTTGATCATCAGCGTAGAGTAAACATTTGATGAGTAATTCATTCATTCTTAACCCATACATACATTCTTTTAAATCTGTCAAACATTTATCCATGAAAAGGTTGAACAGCCATGGTGACGCAACACATCCCT